>PVJX010002165.1:0-136870 GCA_004027295.1 Dolichotis patagonum | reverse complement strand
GGCATCTGAAATGAATGCACAGTTCCCAGATGAAGAAATACGAATGGCAAATAAATACATGAAAAAATGTTCATCATCATTAGTCATGAGAGAAATGCAAATTAAAACCACACTGAGATTCCATCTCACTCCAGAAAGATTGGCCAAGATAGAAAACACTACCAACAACAAGTGTTGGAGAGGCTTTGGGGAAAAAGGAACTCTTCTGCACTATTGGTGGGAGTGTAGAATGGTGCAACCACTGTGGAGGTCAGTCTGGAAGTTCCTCAAAAAGCTGGGTCTGGAGGTCCCATTTGACCCACTTCTAGGCATATTCCCAGAAGATCTGAAAACATCATACCACAGTGATATATATGCACCCATGTTTATAGCAGCACAATTTGTAATAGCCAGACCTTAGAAACAACCTAAGTGCCCATCAACTGAGGAATGGATAAAAAAGTTGTGGTATTTCTATATAACGGAGTACTACTCAGCTACAAAGAATGATCACATTGAGATATTTATAAATAAATGGACACGACTTGAGGCCATACTCATAAGTGAAATAAACCAAACTCACATGTGTAAATACCATATAGTCTCCCTAGTATGAAAGTTGGTAGAGTATATAAGATTTTATGGTAATCTTGAGTCACCACTCATAGCTTTGAAGCCTTTCAATGTTTTCATTCATCAGTTGGAATGGTTTTATTCTGTTTTGTTTGACTTTATTATACGTGATGCTCTGAACAGCTGTTTTGAAGAAAACAAAACATTATGACAGCTATTGCTGATTTAATACCATCCTTCTTAGAAGTCCTTCCAAGCTTCTATTCTTCTATTTCCATTGGTTCTATCTATCACATTGTGTCTTATTGGGATTTGAATATGTGTGAAAGTATAAACAAAATTTTTTATTGAAAATGAGATATTATAGTATCCATTGATCATTCTCTGTTATTCGGTTCAGAATGCCCTATAATTCTTTCACTCTTTGAATGGTTTTATACTTTTTTGTTATGTTTGAAAATACTGTATTTGAAACTATGCTCAACTATAGCAGAGAAAGAAATATTGTGATAGCTATTGTTAATGTCCGGTTGTCTTAATGTTAAGTATTGTGTTGCCTATGTTGTCCGGTTCCAATCTGCTCTGTACTGACCTCTTTTGTCTTATCCTCTTTAAAATAAAATGGAAAAAAAAGTGATGCTTTACCTAAAAAACCAATTAGTTATAGAATGGTAAGTGGGTGGGTAGCATGTCCTTAGATATTTTGGAGAAAATGAGAATGAAGACAAAGCTAGAAAGAAGCATCTTCTCAGAAGCATATATCTGGACAATTTTTCCTTCCCCTTTTCTTGGTTGGTGTATGACTAAAATTTCAGCTCTATGATGAGAATGAGAAAAGTAGAGAAAAAGCCTGAGGCATGGCCTCAGGGTTTTGAAAGAATGTGTTTTCTTAGGTTTATTTATTTTTGTTCTTTTTTAAAGAAGGTGGATTTTTTTTGGAAAAGGAAAAAAGGAAATTTTTTTATTATTAAATCCAATACATAAGTAATTTTCATAAGGAATGTAAGCTAATTATAGAATATTCTAAAATTATAGAAAGTTATAAACAATCAGCCAAAATTTCAGTTCTAGAGATAATCACTTTTTTCTGTTTTAAAATGTTTCTTCTTTTAGCATACTATTTTGCATTAAGTTGATCAGATTGTTTACAGAATTTTTATCTTTTTGAAATTTAGTTAATGATGGTGACTCTTTAAATTCTTTTCTGCGCTTTAAATTTGCTTATAACTCTTAAATTCATATCAGGGAGCTTATTGTAAGAATATGATCCCAAGTATAAAAAGCTTTAGAGATTTTTCTTATTATTTAGACCTTCCAAAATTAGAAACTACCTATTAATTCACAGCTGAAGTTAAAAAATACACTATAAATTTAATTAAACATAAAACTGTGTAAATATAAAGTAAATGTTAATGAGGAATAACAGTATAGAAAAGTGTTTCTAGCATTAAATAAATAAAACAGACTATGCTATGGTGATGACTATGTATAAGGAAAAATCCCAGACCACAAATGCATAGAATAAAATGATTGGAAAAAAGTTTTCCAAAAATGCAGGTTTTCCTTCCTCGGGAGCTTGGATTATTTTGGTCAGAAAGTAAGCAAAACTTTTCTAAGCAAATTGAAAAGAAAATTATATTTTATATAGATTAGTACTAAAAGTACAATTATCAGGTCATTTCTAGATATAGAATTTTGGGACTGGGTGTGATTTGGGTTTAGTCCTTGGTTTTTTTTTTTTTTTGCCACAATAATTTTAATTGTATATTTCTGGGTCGTTTTCTGTGTTGTGTAAAATGAGCAATCTGAGTTGGTATTAGCAGATTACATTTTACCTTTTTCTTTAGTCATCATGTCTTCTACTGATAAATTGTGTTTGATTCTTCTGGAGGCTAAGGAAGGGTTAGAAAGAAATGTTTGAGA
The DNA here is from genome assembly GCA_004027295.1 of Dolichotis patagonum. Classification (NCBI taxonomy): domain Eukaryota; kingdom Metazoa; phylum Chordata; class Mammalia; order Rodentia; family Caviidae; genus Dolichotis; species Dolichotis patagonum. Next base: position 134,395 of record PVJX010002165.1, on the reverse strand, counting down.
ATAGAATATCCTAACAAGTAATTATAGACTTCATAGTTCACTTTTTTTAGGTGACATTCTTTTTTCAATAAACAGCATTGATAACAAGTAAGCCAATATTCTTTTTATGTTCAGATTCATGTTAAAATCCTATATATTTATTATATTTACTAGATATTCATTTCATGTCTATATTATTAATAGTATAGATAGTCAGGAAGTATAGGGAGAAAAGCATTATAGAGAATTACCTAAATGGTAGAAAATTCAGATAATAAGATAAGAAACAAAAGTTAAAAGTTAAATAATTGCAACTATCGCACATTGAAATCTAAAAGTGTAGAAAATGTGTGGACCATCTGAAAAGCTCAGGATCTTCCTACATCTTACTGCCTGTTTTTTCTTAAAGGCTAATTGCATTCAATGATGTTTCCAGGTTAGTAATAGGATACTAGGTTATAAGTAGAATACAAGATTAGAGATCCCAAAGAACTTTCCAAAAACAAAATGATGCCTTACCAAACAGTAGAATCTAAGGGAAAGGTTAATGGAGAAGAAAATATAGTCTTGAGTCAGACTTGGATTGTAATCTGGGCTCCTAACATGTAGCAGGATGATTGTGGATAAGTGAGTTACCTAATTTTAGTGCTCAGTTTTCTAATGTATAAATCAAGTTGATAATAGTACCTCCATAATGCAGCGTATACTTTAAGAACCTACACTATGAACTGTTTTATTGCAAATTATTTACCAAACCACAACAGGCACGAACTGTGAGTACCTGGCTGTAAATTAAGTATTGGTAAGTTTATAGCAAATAAAGAAATAAATTATATTTTTTTGAAAAATAAATACAGGGCTGGGGCTTTAGCTCAGTGGCATAAGCTCCTGCCTGGCAAGCATGAGGTCATGAGTTTGATCCCGGTACCAAAAAAAGAAAAGAAAAAAAAAAAAAAGAAAAGAAAAAGAAATACAATAATGGATGTTCTGCCTTATATGTACCTTGTTCTGAAGGGTTATTAAGATGATTACCTCGATACCAAAGTGTGTTTATTATAAGATAAACTGTATGAAAATATGTAACTATTAATTAGTCATTAGTTATGATGTGATGCAGCATTATACCAGATCACCAGTTATGACATGTATATTGAGTGAACTGGTGGAATCTTTTTGTAATTAGATATTACAATGAGGTGAAGTGTCATATATTGGAGAAATGTACTTTAACTTTGCTTTGTAATGCTGTACATGTTTTTGTTTTTAAAATGTGCACTTCTTTTTTTTGAAGCAGAGCTTCGCTATGTAGTATAGGCTGGCCTTGAACTCATGGCAGTCTTCTTGCTACAGCCTCCCAAGTGCCGGGATTATAAGCATGTGCCACCATGCCTGGCTAAAATGTACACTTCTAGAGATGAATGAAGGTTGATAAAATTACTGTGATTTCCATATTATGGAAGTATTTTAAAAAATCAAAATTTTCATAAAATAATTTTTTCCTTTTAGGACATGTGAACTTATATATTTGACACAACCCAGCAGTTCGTAAGTAACACAGAATGTTTTTACTTTCTAAAAATTTTTTCTGGAATATCTCAATACAGGAATCACATTAGAATTACTGTGTTGATGTTAATAGGCTATTTCATAGATTAAGGTCATAAAGTCCCATGTCAGATCCTTATCTTATAAAGAAATGTGTGACCTGCACAACAAAGAAGAACTAATATGGTGGAACTGGATTCAGTGAAAAATTATTAGCAAGTCTGGGAAATGCAACCAATTGATTAAATCTTTATTGAGAGTCTGTCACAGGCACCTTATTACAAAACTCAGAGCATTAATTTTGTGTAAGAATAAATATAAAGATTATATTAAAACTGCCAAAGTTTTAAAAATGTATAGTCCATTCTATAACAGTATATTCATGTAGAGCCCCAGAGATTTTCTTTGGAAGCAGATGAGTAGTGCAGATTTTTTTTTTGCCGCATTGAAGCAGTGGTATTGAAGGTGATTGACATAAGGAGGAGTTGTATGTTTATTAATTAATTGATATGTATCTATTAATGCCAGCAAGTGAATTAATAGAAGAATTATTAAGGCAAAGTAGTGCATTGGCAAACCAGAGTCATCTAAAACTTCATTTTTCTACTTACCATGTTGTTTTTAATTAGAAAACGAAGAGCACATAAATATTAAGGTAACTTGAAATCAAGTACATTATAAAATGCTTTGTCCTGTAAATAATTTTAGATTAGAATTGGGATATTCAGTGTTTCCTTTAAAAATATACTATTATATGGGATAAGTATATTACCTTAGTAGAAACACTGAGTTGAAAAATAAATTAAGGTACGAGTTGTACATTTAAAATATACTGTATTCTACTGTGCACTTAACTTAGGTCTATAATTAAAAGCAACAAAGCACCTCAAAGATTTAGTCAGAAAACTTTGTCAATATTTTTTCTTTTTTATTCCTGTTTTCTATTTGTGTACTAGACTATCTGCTGAAGTAAATTCTGCGTTGGTGCTAAAAGTTTCTTGGATTACATTTTTACTAGCTAAAGGTAAATTCACTATGTTTATTACATGCTAATGTTTGAAATGTAATAAGTTGATATTCTTTTGGACTAAGACAAAATTTTTATTTAGTTAATGCATCCCTCATACCATTCTCTGCGTGGCTAATTAATCATTAGAAACTTCTTGTAATTCTGTAATGCAAACAATTTTGAGACTATTTCATTTCAAATGAATATTTTATCCTCCCTCCATTTCTTTTTTCCCTTTATTCATGTGAAGATCAATATAGAATCCAGAGCTTCACCCATGTTAGACAAGCATTTTAATGCTGCGCTGTACCCTAGCTCTCTTATTTTTTTAAAGAATAAAGATTTACTATGTTTTTAAAAAATATTTGTTCAAGATAAACAGTAAGTGTAAAGAAAAATTACACAAAACCCACACAGCAGTGGTTACATAGTTAAAATCATGTGATTATTCTAGATATATATTTGTGTATCTTTTCTGATTAAACAGATGAATAGATTTCCAGATACAACTTTCTAAACACAGGATCATCCTACGTTTCTGTCTTTAAAACATACAAATTAATTTTATTTGAATTTTGTAAAAGAAATAGAAAGGATTGCTAGGAAATAGACCAAAGTGTCATATTCCCTATGTTTGACATGTTTATGGATTGTCTTAGTTACTTTTTACTTATCGCTGAGACAAAATACCTGATGCTCAAAGTTGGGAAAGGAAAGGTTTATTTCTTATAGTTTTTGGAGGTTTTAGTCCATACTCAGTTGGCTCCAAGGCAGGGTGGCATGGCGGGACCTCAGTTTATGGGGGCTGCAAACAGCAAGCGGAAACTGGCGAGCGAGCGAGAGAGAGAGAGAGAGAGAGAGAGAGAGAGAGACACCTTTTTCCTGCCATTACATCACATCCTGGCTCCACCCCTAGGAGGGTGTAGCACTGACACCACCAATCCAAGCACTAGACAATGAACCAATCACAAATGCACAATACACATACATGAGGCCTGGGGGCCACCGACATAAACCATGACATTCCACCCCTGGCCCCCAGAGACTCACCTACAACCTTTATACAAAAGACATTTAGTCCATCTCTAAGAGTTGCCAAAGTCTTAACATTTTTAGCATTGCTGAGAAGTCCAAGTCCCAAGTCTCCTCCAATATCTATGGCAAACTCTTAACTGTAACCCCCTGTACAAGTGAAACAAGGTTAAACATTTCTAAAATGCAAAGGCACAAAATAAACATTACCATTCCAAAAGTTACAAATGAGGGAATATAAAGCATTGGAAACAAAGCAAGTCCAACCTGGAGCAGGGCAAACATTAAGTCTTAAAGTTTTATGCTCAGCATTTGAAGCAATCTGGTTGCAAGCTCCAGAAGGCTTGGGTGGTTCCACCCCCACGGCACTTCCAGGGATTTCAGCTCCTGCAGCTTCTGTCTTAAGCCCCCTTTGAACAGTTTTTGCAGCTTTCCTTGGATGATCCACGTTTTTGGCATTTCCAAACTTCTGGGGTCTCTACTGCACCTTTGGCTTTACACTTACATCTTTACATATTGCCCTCTCAGGGGCACACTGCTTGGCCTCCCAGGCCCTTTGCAATCGAGGTGGAAGCCTTTTTACCCTCTGAATTTGTGCATTTTTCTTGCACCTAAAATCAGCACCATGTGGATGCCACCAAGGCTTGCTGCCAGCTGGAGCAGTAGCCAGGCTTTTCTCTCTCTTGGCTGTAGGGGTTGATTGCCTAGATCGCTGGGCTCTGTGAACCTGATTGTGAAGAAAAGCTTTTCTATGTTGCTGCCATTTTGGAACCTCATGTGGCCTCCCGTGCCATTCTGGAGCATGGTGCTCTGAAGCTTTTTCATCTGAGAAAATTCTTTCACCTTTGCAGTTTTGGGGCTGCAAAGGGTGGAGACCCGCTGCTTCCTGGGATGCCCAGTGGCCATCTTTCTTATCTCTCTTTCTTCTCAGCAATCAAAGTCTCAGCACTATCTTTACAATCCACAGCTTTATTGGAGTTTTCTTTCTGGCCAAACTCACAGTGTTTTAAATTATCCTGCTGGGCTCTTTGCTCTTGATTTGCAACATAGATCTGGCTAAAAGCCCCCAACAATAGCCATAGCCACAGCCTCAACATTTGACTGCCTTGAAATTTCCTTTGCCAGATTAATCAGTCCATTACCCTTAATCTCAGTCTCAGGCAGAGTCTCTGGGCATGAGCAAAATGCAGACAAACTTTCTGCCAAGCCATAACACACATCATAGGGAGTCCAACAATCAATACAGTCCTCTTCCCCAACAGAAACCTCGCAAGCCTAGTCTTTATTATCAGGCTTTTTGTCAGCCTTCTGGTCTCTTGAGCTCTGACTAGAATCTCCTCTACAGAACAGCCTAAGCTGCTCCAGCTCTATGTATCCAGGTGACAAGTCCGAACCTTTCCAAACTCTGCTCACAAAGCCTCTTGAAAAACATGGTCAGGTATAGTCACAGCAATGACCCCACTCTCGGTACCAAATTCTGTCTTAGTTACTTTTTAGTCATCACTGAGACAAAATACCTGATGCCCAAAGTTGGGAAAGGAAAGGTTTATTTCTTACAGTTTTTGGAGGTTTTAGTCCATACTCAGTTAGCTCCAAGGCAGGTTGGCATGGCGGGGCCTCAGTTCATGGGAGCTGCAAACAGCAAGTGGAAACCGGCGAGAGAGAAGAGAGAGACAGAGAGAGAGAGAGAGAGAGAGAGAGAGAGAGAGAGAGACACCTTCTTCCTGCCATTACATCACATCCTGGCTCCACCCCTAGGAGGGTGTAGCACTCACACTCCCAATCCAAGCACTAGACAATGAACCAATCACAAATGCACAATGCAAATACATGAGGCCTGGGGGCCACTGACATAAACCATGACATGGATCATGTCCCGAGATTTTCTACTCAAAGGACAACTTGGCTGTGTATGCTAATCGTAAGTCATGTTTTGACTCTCTTTTATTATTTTCTAGCATAGTTCTTGAGAAATCCAAGGCTAGCTTATAATTCACTCATTTAGTTCCCTGATTATTTGAAGAGCTTTGGTTTTCTGCCTTTTCCTTCTAGGTTTAATATTGCCTGAATATCTCTTGATTTTTATTATTCTGCATTAGTTTTTCTTGAAACACCAAAGTTCTTTTTAAACTTGAGATTCTGCTTTTAATATAGAGAAACCTTAGTAAAAAAAAAAAAAAGAAATTGGTCATAGAAACCTTACTACACTATATGGTTAAATATTCTGTTTAATTAGATTATTTTTACCATTTCAGGAACATTAACTACCTTGTGTTGGGTTGCTTTTGGCCTTCATATTATTTTTAATCATAAGATTATAATTTTTTTATCTTTTTCTTACATGTTGATTATTTTTATCTCAACTCTTCTGTCTTGAGACAAAAATGGTATTATTTCATTCTTAATTTTTTCTTCCCTTGGCTTTCTCCTTGTTTTTATGTAATTTGAATTAAATTCTTAAGGCAAGACCTTACAGTAGATTTTCTTCTGTTAGATTCTATTCTGCATTAAGTTTTCTGACCTTTTACTCTTTCTATATTGTTTTTTTCTTTTCTGTAATATATTTTTATAACCATTTTTGTCCCTCATCTTGCTGGGCTTTCTGTGGGTATCTTTCTATATTGTTTTTTTCTTTTCTGTAATATATTTTTATAACCGGTTTTCTCCCTCATCTTGCTGGGCTTTCTGTGGGTAACGCTGACTGTTGTTTTCTCTAATGTATGTGGGTGAAACCTCCCTTTACGTACTTTGTACTTAATCTGTGGCTTGCTTGTGTTCCCTCAAAAACTACTGTGTGTTAAAAGGTATTTTTATTATACCTCTTTCAGTTAGGAGATAGGAGAGAGAGTGGAGTGTTCATGTGGAGTCATGTAAGCCTTTGTTGTTCTGAGTTTATGAATTCTATAATTCTTTTCTATAACAAGATTGTGTTGGGATTCAGATTGTTCCCAGTTGACCCTTGTAAACTGGCATCTTTCATGTTCATCAGTGAGCTAGGGTTGTTTACTTCTTCCATTTTATTCCTCTCTGAGAAATTTCTACTTCTTCCAGTTTAAAAGAGGAAAACGATGAGGATTACTTCAGAGTTACCCTCAAGTTTAGATTGGTACTAACACTCAATCAGTATTTTTCCTTTCTTTGTGTTAGAAATAGTAAGATGGATATTCTTTTTTTAAAAATTTTATTTAAAGAGAAAAACAAAACAAAACAGCAAAAAGGGTAGCAACAATACAGAATTCCAAGGAAAAATATAAAAGAACAAAAAAACACTAAGCAATCACTACTTGATGAATTATGTACTGTCATCTTGGAAATAGTTGTTCAAATTACAAAATTAAAACATACAAAGTAGACTTTCAAACAGTGAGACTGTTAATAGTTCTGCTCCACAATCTAACAAAAACAGTAATATGGTCCTCCAAGATAGAGATTCTTTCACCTGATCTTTCTACTCTTTTTACCTCAAAGTGTTTGATATGTTTGTTTACCTCTGTGGTATTTCTTAATAACTTCTAAGTATTTTGCAAACATAGTTTTATAGCCTATCTATGGATCTAGAAAACTTGCCTAGTAGAGTTTTCTCTCATATTTTCTGCCCCTACAGGATTCATTGGGATTATTGCTGATTTAGCAGTCTATTATCCCAAAGATGTATATCAAATTAAACTTCTTTTTTAAAAATAATAGAGTCACAAAGAAACATGCAATACCTATATTTGATTTTTGATTTATTTATTATGTGTAGCTATACTGTTTCTTTTTTCAGGTATCTGTTATATGCAATTATTTTTTCGTAGTCCTCTAGTTATCTATATAATATTAATTTTTAGAGTTTTCTGTGAAATAGTTATAGATGACCTTACGATTATATACTAATTTTGTTATTTCTTAATGTCTTTGGTTAGTGTAATATTTTGGTGGCTGATCAAATTGAAAATATATGAGATTCATAAATAATTAGAATTAAAAATTTGCATATAAAGTACTTTTAAAATTATTTTCACAAGTGGTAAATTTTGTAGCTCATACCAAAACTGGAAATACATTTTCAGAAAACAAAATGCAAGTGATTTGAGGCATAAGGAATGAATTATTATGGTAAATTAATACTCTATTCATTTTATAACTTTATAATTTTAAAGTTACCTTTATATTTTTATTTATATGTTTTAAACTTGATTTATTTTTACAAAATATTTTTTATGTCTTTATCATGTCTCTAATAATTATCAAATGAGTGGATATAGAGATATACCCATACTCACAATTTTCTCTGACTTAAAGTTACTCATCTCTAACTTTCCTTAAATATGTAAATTTTTTTATTTTCAGGAGAAGTATTACAAATGGAAGATGATCTAGTGATTTCTTTTCAGTTAATGCTTTGTGTGTTGGACTATTTTATAAAGCTTTCACCTCCTGTACTCCTCAAAGAACCATATAGTAAGTATTTTAGATAATTTGTGCCCCTTCTACATTTTGTCCAGTAATAATTTATTGAATGTCTAGAAGATCCAGCATGGCTCTTCAACTGAGAAGAGAATGGTGAATCAGACATGGATTTTTCCCTTGTGTTGCTAGATTTCTGTTGTTTTAACACACACCCAAGATAATCAACTTATAAAGAGGACAGATTTATTTTAGCTCAGGTTTTTCATGTTCTAGTCCATGATCACTTGGCCCTGTTGCTTTGGACCGAGGGCAAGGCAGCACATCATGGCAGAAACATGTCCTTGAGACAGAGGAGTGAAAGATACAGGGGTTGGGTTCCTGTAATCCTCTTCAAGAGTATGCTGCAGTGCCCTTAAGACCTCCCACTAGGTTTCACCTCTTGAAGCTTCCCCCACCTCCCAACAGCATCAAGCTGGGAGCCAAGCCTTCAACACAAGCCCTTTTGGGAGATTCCAGATCAAACTATAGATCAAACTATAGTAGCCCTCAAGTAGAAATAAAGATAGCACTTGTTAAATAATAGAGAATATGCTACTGAACATTCTGGGTCAAAATAAAGCAAATATTATGAGAGTTTAGGAGTTAAGTTTTCCCAACTCTGGAAAGCCAAAGAATACAGCATAAATGAGTGGTATTTGAAATGAGTGTTGAAGAGTAGTTAAGGTTGGGGAAAGCACTTCTTTGAAAAAGGGTGAGGGAGAGTATTCCCATAAAGAGCAAGAGATAGGACAGACATGAGTGAAGCTACTTGGGAAAGAGGCTCATTCTATAGGAACAGTTTCCCTAAGTTTTTTTTTACTAGTATTGGATACTATAATAATTACGACTTTTTTGATATATGAACTGCAGTTGATACTGTAACAGTGAGTAATGAGATGGGAAATGTATTGGGAAATGTACAGCTTACCCTTGACTTATGAACTCAAATTGTTTGCAGGGGCTGGTTGTAACTCAAGTTGGTTTTAAGTCAAGACTATTTTTCCCACAAGAAATAATGAAAATATCCATAATGCATTACAGATCTCCCAAAGTACCCCTTAAATAACTTTCGTAATAAAAAGTAGTTGTATAATGTGTATAATTTAACAGAAATACCAGTTATTTTTCTAGTATATTCATCACAAGGTTTAAAATATGCCTAGTTTACCAAAACAACAACTTCATGTTGTGTTCACCATTTGAGCTGACATTTTGGCTTGCAGGAAGGGAGCATGAAATGGAAGGTGGTTATTTTTTGGAAGGAGAGGCCATTTCCATAAGAATATCAGGAATATGACTCTCTGGTCTCTTTTTCTGTCTTTGGCAGAGTCTGTAGCCTTCTAGGACCTGGTTCTGACTCATTAGATCTCAACCTTTTTGGAACTAAAAATTGGTCTAAGGTTGTCTGTTTCTGTCTTTTCTTTAACACTGTTTTGTAGTCATTAAACATTGTCATTAAGCAAGTAAATGCAATGATTAGCGCTTTCTTTGTCTGGCTCGAGTTTTCTACAAATGTGTGTAGCTCTACCCATTTTTAGGCTTTCCTTTATTTAAGAAGAACTTGGCTGCACTGATAGTTGATACTTCCTCTTCTCTCAGAAAGTGCCTCAGCTGCCATTCTGTGCTGCTCAGCCGGAAGTTGCTGAAGTGCCTCTGTAGATGATTCCTCTGAGTGTTCCTCCACCAGTTCCTCAGCATCACCTCTGTCTACCTCAAGCCTGTGGATTTGCTATAATGACAGTGTCATCAACCACAGGGTCCGTTGAAGGCTCAGACTCCTCTACACAGCCTTCAAAATCTCTCCTGTATAATTTTAGGCTATACTTTCTTCCAGGCAGATCTGTGTCCTTAGAGAGATGTTGGCTCAGTTCCACACAGGAAAGGATGTTGTTTTGTTCCTTCCAGAACTCTTTAAGAGTTAACTCTGTATCTGAGGCCATCTGGAAGCACTTTGGGAACAGTTCCTTGGTTTGTAGCTCCTTAAAGTTAGCTATAGCCTGCTGGTCCATAGGGTACAGTGGAGGAGTTGCATTAGGCTCAGCCAAGAGTGCATGGGAGTTCTTCAGGCAGTTCTTCTTCCACATCTCATGGGTGAGCAGGAACGTTGTCCAAGATGAGACTCTTGAGTGGTAAACCTTTGTCCTCTAGATTTTTCTTAACAGTAGGACAGAAAACCTCCCTGATCTACCAAGAAAAAGTGCTCATTACCCAGACTTTGCGTTAGATCCCTGTCTGACCCCTAGTCTGTTCTGAACACTGTAGGGTCACAGAGTGGTAAACCAAGAGAAGCGTTGTCTTGAGGTCCCCACTTGCATTGGCACATAGCAATAAGATTAGCCTGTCATAGGCTTGTGGCCTGGCGTTTTCTTCTTTTCCTGGGTAATGTATGTTCTCCTGAGCATTTTCTTTCAGAAAAGGCTAGTTTCATCACAGTTGAAAACTTGGTGAGAGAAAAAGCTATCTCTTTGTGTCATCATTTTGAAGTCATGTATGTAATTTTCAGCACCCCTTTTATCAACACCGGCTGCTTCATCATGCCTAGTTACACTTTGAACCCCAGTTCTCACTTTAAAATTGTGAAACCAGTCCTTACTGGCATGAAATTATCACTCATTTCACCATTATCATTCATTGATGGATTATCCTTTACGAGATCTGTATTTATAGCCTAAGCTTTTTCACAAATTATAGACTCAGGTAGGCTATAACCTGCCATATGCCTTTTGTTTATCCATACTAGTAACCTTCCTACCTTGTCTAACTCTGTTGATCATGATTTACTAATTTGAGCAACAACTTTACCAGCACTAGCTTCCTTATACAAATTGTTTCTCTATAAGACAGTCAGGCTGGTAACTTTTGACATGTACCTATTAGTGAAGTTGGTCACACAAATGCCACTCTCATATTTCTCCAGTTTTTTCTATTGTGATTGCTTTCTTTACCTTTTCTTCCTTCCTGAGCTTCTTTTTTTAGTCTTCTGGGGGCCGTTTTGATAGCAGTAATCATACTGATATATAAAGCACTGATCAAAATTATGTCCACAAATGTGTGCCTCTGGGCTTAGGCTAATGCTCATGTGTGCTGGTACACACTTTTCTGTCATGGTCTTTGTTTACAGCTTCCCAAGCGGCCAGCGTTTGGTTTGTTACTCAAGACTTTGGTTGTAAGTTAAACCTAAAATTCCAGGCGTAACTCAGGTGCTCATATGTGAGGCTGGTCATAACTCGAGGGTTCACTTTATTTAAATAAAAATTGCTAATGTAATTAAATGCCGTTAAGCATCATATGTCATTCCTCTTAGACTAAAATTGTAGCCTTGAGTAGGATTTCCAACTCAAATATACTGTAGAAAATTCTTGGCTCTTGAAGTGATGAAAGTGTTTAATAATAGTAAAACATAGTAGATGAAAGATTAAAAAACATGGAAATCTCAAATTATTGAAGTAGATGAAAGACTGAAGCTTAATTAGTCTTTGTGAACTATAACATAATGGAAAAATGATGTCTGGTGTAGAATTTTAAATGTTTGTTGGCTGGGTACCCCTGTAATCCCACCACTCGGGAGGCTGAGTCAGGAGGATCACTCTGAGTTCAAGGCCAATGTAGACTACATAGTGAGTTCAAAGCCAGCCTGGACTATATAGTGAGACCCTCTCACCAAACAGAAAAGAAAAATTTGTTGAACATGGTTTGGCAGAAGATGAAAAACTTGTCATTTAGCAGAAACTGCAAAGCAGAGGGAGAAATTTTTTTAAATTATACGTATAAGATAAAATATATTTCAAAAATTTTGTCACTCATTTAAAATTTATCTGTTTTTTCTTATTCATTTTTCAGTGTTACAACTTTAATAAGTTGAGGTAGCATGTTCCTTTAGGTTGATATCTCTGTTTTTTTAGATAATTCAAATCTACATATAAGTCTGTGTTATGTTAAAAGAAACTAGGACAACATATTGAATTGACTAAGTATAGTGAATTTTTAATTAACTTAGGTTATGGAGATTTTTCAAGTGAATACAAAAGTAGACAGTAGTATAAGTCTCCATGTACATACTTATTACTCAGCTTCAACAGATAACCTATGACCAACCTCTGGCTCATCACCTCCCTGGCTTCCCCGCTGTGTTACTTGAAGTACAACTTTGCATACTGTTTCATCCTTATTATTTTAGTGTGTATCTGTAAATGGTAAAGACTCTAAAAAGCATAATGACCATACTAGTATCGCATCTAAAAGCCAATTAATAATTCTTCAATATCACTATCTGATAAGTAATCTTACTTTCAATTATCTCATAAATGTAATTTCAAAAGTTTTTGTAGGTTAGCTGAATCAGAATGAATAAGGTCTATACTTTATAATTGGCTTATAAGCTTTTAAAACTCTCATAAAATTTCCTCCTTAGGCTGGAAGTGTAGTTCAGTAGCATAGTAGATGAAATACTGAGTTTAGTCCACAGCACACACAAACAACAAACGTTGTTCCTCCTTGCCCTCCCCGGCTTTACTAATTAAATAAGCAGAATAGTAGATGTGTGCTTAGCATGTGCAAGGCCCTGGGCGCAATGTCAAGCACCAAAGTAAGTAAGTAAATAAATAACCAGCCAAATACGTAATCAGTTTAGCATTCTATTAAGTTTCCCACAGGGGTATTGTTCAACATGGTCCTGCCTTTTCAATTTCTTGTAAGTGAGATCTAGAAACAATAAATTATTCTTACACTAATAGTCTTTCGTAGTAATGTCTTTCATTGTTGAACCTATATTCAGTTTGAATCAGCAGTGTTTACAGTAATCCAGAGGATTTTAAAAAAATCAACCCTTATCACCTTGTTGTATTTACATACCTATCTTTGAAAAACATCATTAAACTTCCAAATTTGTTTATATATTGTTTAGAAATTTAATCTATAAATACTTATTATTTTTTAGATTCAGATAGAAAACATGTTTTGCTTCTCGCAAACTGAATAGGATACACTTAGAATTTGTTTTTAAATTGCCTGTTTCTATGGCCTTCTCCAGTCTATGGACCTGTGGGTATTTTACAGTTCTTTGGGGGCTCCATAAACAGAGGAGTCAAGAGATAGCAAAAACTATCAGTATGTAATTCACAGTAAGTATTTAATAAATAAGATGAAATTGTTACTTTCATAATGAAGCCTAGTAAATAAAACAATAAATAGTGTCAAGCTGGGTGAGGTGGTATATGCCTCTAATCCCAGCACTTGGGAGACTGAGGCAGGAGGTTTACCATGAGTTCAAGACCTACTTGGGTGACATAGTGAGTTCAAGGCCAGCCTGGGCTATGTACCGAGACTCTGTCTCAGACAAACAAAAAAACGTACCAAGGTTATTTCTGACTTTTCTAGTTATTATTAAAATATTTATACTACAATTAAGATATTTCATTATTTTATATGATGGAATGTGCAATTGTTCTTATCTAACTTACCATTTTTACAGAAACAGCTGTAATACCCATTAACGGTTCACCTCGAACACCCAGACGAGGTCAGAACAGGAGTGCACGGATAGCAAAGCAACTAGAAAATGACACAAGAATTATTGAAGTTCTCTGTAAAGAACATGAATGTAATATAGATGAGGTAATTTTCTTTTGTGGTTGCTATAAAACAACTAAAATAGATTTAGATAGAAGTTCATAATAGAATATATTTTTTACGTGATGAGCATGATTTTTTTTTGTTAGTGCCAAGTGTTTTACAGTAGCAAAATATTTAGAAAAATTTTATTTTTCATATTCAGTTACTTGGCTTTTAAAGAGGATAGTTCCCTCACTGTGAAATGACTGAAATATGTATCATTAAGACAGTAGTTTTCAAGTGTATTTCTTCTTTTTTATTACATTGAGGTTAATAGTACAGTATCTCTAATATGTTAAAATACTCCACCAAGAAAATCTTAGCATTTTGGTTCAGTGATAAATGATACTAAAATTGAATTTATGTTCAGCCTTCTATAATTACTTTCTAAATATTGTACTAGATATTAATGACTATACATATATACATAACTGGAATTACTTAATCTTGTTCAGAAATCTGGGATGTTGGAATTGGAAAGAATCTTACAAGTAATATACTGAGCTTCCCTTTTTTAGTGCTAAATATGCTACCAGAGACTGATAGCTCATTACCAACGGAATCTACACTGAAATTTGAGATATATGGTACTAGTGACCCTTTCACTCCTCTTAGTTTATTGTATTGTTTACCATTTGCTAACACCATATAGCAATGTGAAATGTTACAAAGTTGAAATTTCTGTCAACACCGGGAAGGAATAAGGATATGTTTCCAAAATCTAGTTTAAGAAATACTAGAATAAGTTATCAAGATATCTGAATTTTGGATTGTGATCCTTGTTAATTTCAACAAATATAGATAGATCAAATTTATATAAATATACACATGTATTTAATTTTACTTTTTTAGAATCACAGATTACCTTTATAAATAAATTGACAACAATATTGAAATATTTCTTTTTATTTCAGTTCTGTTGCTTATCCACAAGGTAATAAATAGTGGTAAATGCAGTTTTTCTATTTCTGGGTAAATTCTCTGAATTTCAGAACTACTTACAAAATTTTAAGATTAGTAATAAATTATTTTCTTTTCATCTTGAAATACTTTCTTAGAATTCAGAATCTTTATAGTATGACTGTGGTTAATTGTGGTTAATTGAAAACCTTAATATTTTAATTAATTGACACTTGATTGTCTAAACTTAGCACTTATGACTGTAACTATTGGTTAGTTGTGCTAATTAACTATAGCCTTAAAAATATTCTAGGTAGGTGGAAGTTAATTAGAAAACAAAAGAAATATTTTAGAGACTTCTTATAATTTATTTGTGAAGTGGAAGATAAGAATTGATATTAAATTACTTCTATCTTACTAATTATAGACTTCAAGTTTGGAAATGAGGCGAAACAAAGAAAACCAAGTTATTTAAAATTCTCTAATGGGTTGCAAGTGTAAAATAGGCAGGTGTCGTGAGTCTTTTTTTAATTCATGGTTTACTGTTGAGTGCTTTTGCAGGAAATAATTCATAATCCCATGAAACATTTTTATTTAGTTTTGAAATGAATTGTTGGGTATTAATTGGGTATGTAAAACTATTTTCTTAAATTTAAGCTTAAAAATGGACCACTTTTGGCTAAATTAACCTCATTGTCACTGGGTAAGAAGTAACTCAAAATGTACACTGGGGAAAAAGCACAGGGAGAGTAAAGAAGTGAGAAGATATGTGCTTCAATAGTAGATTAGATTATAATTCCAACTCTCCCATTTTAAAGCTGTGTAACTTTGGTCAAGTTGCTTAATTTATCTGAATGCCCTATCTTTTATCATTGGTTAAAGGAGTAATATTGAACTTGATTTCAAGGGCTTCTCTTTGTATCTATTTCATTAACTATTCTCCACTTACCTCTGTTTTAGGACTTGGAATCTGGCTCACATACATTAAAAAGTAAATAATTAATTATAAATAAATATTATTTAAATGTATCTCATTGATCAAACGAGTTAACAGTTTCATTCTGGTATTAGTAGTGACAGATTTGTTTATTTTAAATGTTAATGGGCATGTGATGTTATCTTTTTCAGGTGAAAAATGTTTATTTTAAAAACTTTATACCTTTTATGAATTCTCTTGGAATAGTAACTTCTAATGGACTTCCAGAGGTAATCTGAAAGAAAATTTAATTAAAGTTGATATGTTTGAGACTTTGGAGAGATTTAGCTAAGTAGAATTAACAAATTAATTTTTGTATGGTAACAGAAAAAGCTTTTAAAACATATATACAATTTTATAAATAAGCATCATTTTGTGATGTGTCTTAGAAATTTATTTTAACTGAAATTTAAATGTAGGCTTTTAAGTTTGTAAATATACATGATGAAATGAATACTAACTTCCTTGCTAGGCATTATTAAACGTAGGCTCCATGATTAACATTATGGCATTAATGTAATTTGGAACGTCTCCTTTGAGTTCTTTTCAAAACCACTTCAGGTTGTGCACAATGGCACATACCTGTAATTCCAGCTCTCTGCGTGGTTGAAGCAGGAGGACTGCAAGTCCAAGCCTGACCTGAGTAATTTAGTGAGAGCTTGTCTCAAAAGGTAAAAAGAGGTGGCCTTGTAAGCAGTTTCCAGTACCACAAAACAAAGAAACAATAAAAGCAGTTCATATTGAAAATCAATTTGGTCAAAGTGACTGTGAATGTATTGCAGAAATATTTTACCTAAATGGTATACCTTCTATCTCTTTCTTTTCACATTTTGCTACAAATGTCTGTTCAATAGAATAAAACAACTGAGAACTTTGGATGGTAAGGTAAACTATAGGGTGAAAGGATGTTTCATTTAATAACTGAACTCAGTGATGAAGCAGTATTTTAGAAGTAGCTAGAATTAATCACCTAGACCAGAGATGTGAAATTGGATAGGTACATGGGCGATTCTGTAAGATTTAGAAAAGATTGGCAGAACCGATAGTCAAAAATATTTGCTGCAATTTTTTTTAAAAAACCCTTTTATTTTATATTGATAAATATAGAAGATTAAAAATGAAGGATGTATATGATATTTGAAGAAGCCTGGCAGTTAACTGCTTATTTTACAGGTTGAGAATCCCTAATCTGAAACTTGAAATGGTCTGTCAGATCTGGAGGTTTTTTTTTTTGTTTTTTTTTTAATGCACCGGGGATTGAACTCACGACCTCACGCTTGCCAGGCAGGCGCCTAAGCCACTGAGCTAAATCCCCAGCCCAGATCTGGAGTTTTTTTGAGCACTGATACAATCATAAGTGGAAAGTTTTACAGCATGAAACATTGTTTCATACACAAAATTATTAATATATAAAACTACCTTTAAGCTATACGTATTATAATGTATATAAGAAACAAATGAATTTTGTGTTTTTAATTGGATCCAATCCCTGATATCTCATTTTATGTATACAAGAACTGTGTTTCAAGATTTTTAAAAAACCTGAGATTGGAAGCACTTTTGTTCTCAAATATTTTAGACAAGAGATACTCAATTTATAATACCTGCATTTTTAAATCTTAAGTACAATTTTGTAGCATTAATGATCTGTCTCAACATCAAGCTGTAATAAATGGAGTACATACATAAAATAGGCTTAAAAATGAAGGGGAAAAAAGTTTGCAGTTTTCTATACTTTTAGATAGGCTTTAATTATATTTTATGTGAATTCAATGTATACTGTAAAATGTATGTTGCACAAAAATTCTTTAGTGATATTTGCTTCTATATGTTGGGAGATGTGATAACATGAAAAAATAATCATCAGTATTTTTTCTTTTGAGGTTGAAAGTCTCTCTAAACGATATGAAGAAATTTATCTTAAAAACAAAGATATAGATGCAAGATTATTTTTGGATCATGATAAAACCCTTCAGGCTGATCCTATAGACAGGTATTGTATATGGTATATTTTTATAGATACATTTTTATATCATTTAATATTGATACAGGTAGATTAAGTAAGTTTTCATTAATTTAGTACCTCATAATTTATAAAGAAAAGATTATCTGTATTCTTAGTATATACCTTATTAACAAGTAGCAATTTATGTGAATTGTGCTCAACTATTATTTTTCCCAGTAGTCTAATAATGATTTTTGAAATGTTCACCAAAAGAAAATGGTTTTACTAATTAGTTTACTCAAGTGGTGATCTCTTTTTTTACCATTGTATACATCAAATTGCCTACTTGGTTTTTTAAACCAAGTAGGTTGGGTCAAATTGCCTACTTGGTTTTTTAAAATAATACAAAAATGTATTCTCTTGAACTATTAATATATTTCTCTTGAAATATATTCTTTTGAATGATCCATCCTAAAATGTGGATGGTTGGAAGTAGTTATAAAAATTTTTAGATGATTGTAAGTAGGTTAATTTTGTATCTTTCTATGAAATGTTTTAATACAACTTTTAAAGCTTACATATAATTTGGAAATTAAATGCAGTAAAATGTTTTAAATTTAATTTCATTTACTTCTTTCTAAGAGTAGGAATATTTATTGAAGAATAGAAAGGGAACTAGAAATAGCTCCTAAGAGACAGAGAAATAGCTCAAGTGGGTTGCCGGCAAGCCCACTTCTCTGAGAAAGTTTTATGGAACAAAGTCATGAGGGGCAGGTACAATGTGGGTCAAATTATAATCAATAAGATTACAAGTATAGCCACTTAACGAATATTGATCCAGTAGTAGCAAGGGCATATGGGTGACATCATTAACCTTGGTCAATAGTCTATAGTGTTAGTTTTGTCTTTAGTTTTAGTATTAGTAGTTTAGTCTTGTTGGGAGAAGATGGCCCACTCCTACTGACATGGTGCTTTATTTATATGGAAAGTATCAAAAAGGTGGTACCTGTAATCACAAGCTTCCTTAGGGAACTGTCTGACTCTGGCCATTATGATTTTAATCCTCTTCAGATGTGCCTTTAGCCAGTTTTTGATGTATTCTTATCTTCTGCACTGATGAGTCCTGCCTGACTACCCTCATTTTTACCTAATTTTGCTGTCTACATTACCCCTCGGAAGAGCTGTCCCTAACTGTGGTGAGGGGAGAAGGAGTGCAGTTTCTGTCCAGGTGCTTGGAGCTGAGAAGGGTCAGTGTAGGGGAGACCACAATCGGGACCTTCTCCAGAGAGCTAATTTACTAGGCCTTGACTGGAAATCATGTTGCAGTTTCGCAGTTATGAACTCCTTTTGTAAGGTCAGTCTTGTGGCTCTCAGTAAAAGAACGCTGGCAAATTTGTCGTTGGTTCCATATGCATGATCACTTGGAGTTTGTAAGCAAGTATAAATGAATTTTCCAAGACATTAAAGCAAAGCATGGGCCCTGGACTAGAAAGGTAGGTTGGAAAGAGCCAAATGTAGAAATCGCTCTTAAGAAACTAGAATAACAGTTGTTAGCTGTTGGCTCTTAGATACTTCTACTGATGGAGTCTATAAGTCTGATATTTCTTGTAAGTCCCTCTAGTCTTAGCCATAAGAAGATGGAGAGTTTGGTGGTTTTGAAGGACAAGTGGGGGACCATAGATAAGTGAAGATTTCTCTGCTAGTTATCCAATTGAGCTTCCACTGAAGAGCCTTTGGCTGCCCATTGGTGCCCATTTGGGTGCCCATGTCCCCTAGATTCTTTCTCAGCTTTCACTGATTTCACACAACCAGAGGTCTGTCTCTGGAAAGGATTTCAGCAGCCTGTCTGGCCAACTTTAACCAGAAGGTGCTGGGGAAGCCTGTCCTCTGCTTTGAGAGTGGCAGCTGCTCTAAGAATGGTTAACTAGCTGGCAGAGTGACCACTGTTTCTTAGAATTTAGTAAGGGACTGGTGAACGTTGCATGCATACATATTTTCTAGATTTAATTCATTTTACAGTGTTTTATAATTCCCAAATTTGGTTAGTATCCAAATCTGTTAGAGGAACGCTGTTACCTTTTCCCAGTGTCGCTGTCTAAAATAAGACAATACACTCTCTTGTTATCGTCAAACAAGTCAAGCAAGGAATACAAGTAAATTCAACAACTAGTAAGGCTAAATGCAGCATAAAAGCAGGAATACAAGACCCTATCCGCAAAAATAAAATGTCCTGTCAAAGAAACAGAGAAACCTCATAACCTCCCTATATGCTCTCAAGTCTGTCAGTATTTTAACAGACAGACGAGGTACAAGTGATTGACAAACAAGATGACAATTTCATTTATCTAAATGAGTCACAATCCAGAATCCAGTTGCATTATTTAAGGGTGCCATGAAACAAAAGCAAACTTGTACTTTCTTCCAAAGATCTTGGTGGGCCCTTTAAGATGATATAAGGGAAAATATGTAACTCCCAACCTGCTAGATGTTTGATACATGGGTTTGTGTTCCCTGAAGTCAAAGAATGAATTCTAAGAGACAGAAGGGGTCCCAAATGGGTTGCCCATTGTTTCTAATTTTATGTAAGCAGAAATAAAATGTCTAAAAGGTATCATGCATTGGAAAACTTGAGCTTCAATATTTTTGACTTCTGAACAGCATGGTTATTAAAACAACTAGCCAGAAAATACTTAACTTTTACTTTCAAGAAAATACTTAAATGGTTGGTGCAACTCTTTGTCATAAACCTAATAGAATGAGACCTGTACTTAAAAACAACAGTGAAAAGATAAAAATTTATTTAAGTACTGATTGATTTTACCTATTTCCTATCACTTCTATCATTGACTTACCACTTTGTGTGAGATATTATGAAGCAACAGGAGGTATCATACTCCTTTTTTTAATTCATAAGGCAAAAATTATACATTTTCTGTATGAATGACTTTGCTTGTTATATAGTTTTGAAATGCAGAGAACCCCACAGAAAAGTAACCCTGATGAAGAGGTAAATGTGATTCCTCCACACACTCCAGTTAGGTATGTATGAATTTTTTACTTATAATTAAATTCTTTAGGTTCGGTGCTTTATAGTGTTTCAAGTTTGTTCTTTTGTTTAATTTTATATTTGTACATACAAGTAACAGATATATATTAAATATTCTTTGTGTCCCAAGTACTTTATGAGTTGCTTGGATTACAAATATTAGACCTCGTTCTATCCTTAAGGAATTTAACCTAAAATATGCATGTGTTCCATCTCAGAAAAAAGAAAAAAAACTCCATTTGTTGTAGACATAATTTTGAAAGATGGTAACTTATTTTTAATGTCCTTTTTATCACTCATTTCCCACATCTTTATCTGTAATCGTCTCATTAACTCTATTTCCGTACTATTTCTAGAGTCTATCTGTTTTTCTCCATTTCTAATCTTACCACTGTTGCCCAAGACATCTTTCTCTTGGACTTTTTGTAATAGCATGCTAAGTGGTCTTTGTGCTGCTGCTCTCATTGCTCTTTATCCAACCAACCATCAAATTGTTCTGCACATAGCCTCATAAAGAATATTCTAAAAATATAAATCAGGTCACGGTGTTAAAACTGGGTGCTTCCAGTTACAACTGGAATGTAATACAGTCTACAAGACTTACACTTTGTTCGTTCAGTTTCTTAGACTCTCCAAGCTTTCATGTGTGATATTGTTTTCTTAGAAGCTTCCCTTTCCATGTATTGCCAGCTGTTATTGTTTCTTTGTTTAGCACAAACAATGCTTTTTGTTAAAGATATAACTAGCTCGCATCATAGTTTGTAATTATAAATTCATTTGTGTGTTTTCTTTTCATCAATATCCAATAGTCTTTAAATTCCATTCATAAGACCATGACTTTTTGTTCACCATTTAATAATGAAGGCCTAACATAGTGCTTGGTACACAGTAGACAATCAGTAATACATTTCAAATGACTGTATAGACATAGAAACAAGCTTACTTATATGCATGCTTATATAAGTATGGTAATAGATTTATGGACAAGTTAATATAATGACACAGAAGAGACATTTCTTATGTTTATTCATTTTTATTAGTACATGTTTATAGTACGAAGTTTTTATATTTAACTCAGGGAGAAGGAGTAGGTACACATGCTTAACATATTTTTTTCATTCTCTTTCTTGTCTTTGCCTGCCCTCTCCTCCTGTGTCTCTATATCTTTTTCTCATTTGTGAAAGGTCTATTTCTTTATTTCCTATTGTCTATGTGTTATTTTTAAAAATTACTTATACTTTGGGGGGTTCTCACATAAGAGAAGTTCTGCAATAGTTAAGCTTATATGTCTGATTTATTTCACTTAACATAGTCTCAAAATTTATCTATTTTCCTACAAATGAGTCAAGTTTATTATTTTTATGGCAGGGTAGTACTCCAGTATGTATAATACTGCATTTTGTTTATTCATCTGTTGGTGCATACATAGGCTACTTCCAAGGTTTAGCTGTTATGAGTTATGCTGTGATAAACATGGCATGTATCAGTGTGGTATGATATCTTTAACTCTTTTGGGTAGATAACCTACAAGGCAATAGCTGGGTGGAATGGAATTTCTATTTTTAATTTTCTGAGGAATCGCCATACTAATTTGCATAATTATTTACTAGTTTACATTACCAGCAACAATATAGAAGGTTTCCCAGTGCTGCCAAGATTTGTTATTGTTTAATTTTTTATGATAGGCATTTTTAAAAAATAAGGTGAAATCTCAGTGTTGTTTTATCTGCATTTCTTTGATAGCCAGGGATGTCAAACATTTTTTCCATGTAGTTATTGGCCATTTCTACTGCTTCTGAGAAATATATGTTAATTTCAGTTTTCTGGTTTTTATTGGGTCTTTTATTTTGGGAAGTATGACTTTTTTTTAGATCTTTGTAAATTCTAGATACTAGTCTTCATGATCATCTCAAGAGCTGTGTAAAAAACCTTTGACAAATCTGGCATCCATTCATGACAAAAATCATGAAGAAAGTAGATGTGAAAGGAATTTATCTCAGTGTGATGAAAACTATTTATGACAAACCTACTGCCAACATCACATTAAATGAGGAAACTGAAAGCTTTTCCTCTAAAATCAGGAATAAGGCAAGGATGTCCACTACCACCGTGCCTGTTTGGTGTACCCTCTTTCCCTAAAAATAAAACCAGAAAATAATCAGTCTTGAAAACTAGAAATAAAAATGCTAGCCCCACTCAGCTTACCTTGTCTCATCTGCCAAGAAAGGATTTTCTAAACAGAATGCTGATTTTACAAGAAGCAACAGGAATCAATAAATGGTATCATGTAAAATTAAAAAGCTTTCTACACAATGGAGGAAACAATCAGTACAGTGAAAAGAACCTGTAGAATGGGGAAAAAATTGTACTGGCTACTCCTCTTACAGAGAAAAGACTTTCTGAAGGGTTATCTGAACTGAATTTTGAAAACATGTGTTTCACAGAACAAGCATTTTAGGGAGTGGGAATAGCAGATGCAAAGGCATGGAAGTTTGAAACACTGTAATTTGTGTGGGGAACAAATTAGCAGCTCTTTAATGATTGACTGTAGAGTTCGAGGGTGAAACATCAGCAGGGAGAGTAGGAATTAGACATGAAGGACCTGGTATGCTACCTTATGTGTGGTGTAGATTATGGGGTAAATGGGTGGTAAGCAGGGGTAAGTGTAAAGCCAGAATTGATTTTGCAAGTTTATGTTAGTAGTTTGTTGAGGGTAGGGACTGAGCAGGACAGAAGATGAGGAATAGACCTGTCAGTCTGTCTTGGTGCTTCTTAATCAGGGTGTAGATTAGTATCCCCTGACAAATTTTTCAGAGCTCATTTGTATAGACTTACTACCTCAGACAGTAAGTGAAAAATCTGTGGACTGACCTACTGCAGTAGTTTAGTTGAAAAATGCTAAAATTCAGAACCAAGAGAGTAGAGAAATGAAGGAGCAAGAACAGACTTGATAAATATTTGATGAAGTTGTATTTAGAATCTTGTTCCTTGAGCATTTATGAAGACCATATCTAGTAAACAGTAGGGTATCAGGCTCCTAATAGATTTGGGAATCATTAGGTAGAATTAAAATCTTAAAAATAGATGTGACTGGTGTATCACAGCAAGAATGGTTAGATCCTGTAGAATGAGAAGGGTTGGCTTGGGAGATTTAAAGGGTGAAGCCAAGAAAGCTGAAGTGGCCCATGAGTTTCAGGAAGGAGCAAGAGCTGGAGTGTCAAATGCTTCAAGATAGTCAGTTGTCAGTACAAATGCGAAAGGTCTTTTGGTTTTAGCTGTTGGACATTTATTGCTTTAGTCGTTGTGGCTTAAGTAGATTAATGGGCATAGAAGGTACAGAAGTTGCATGACAATATGTTTGAAAGGCAATGTGTAGATACCAGTTTAAAGAAGTCTGGCTGAGAGCATTGAACATGTTTTACTAAATAATATTGAAAGACCCTTTTAGCCCTAAACATCGCACAGTGTCTCAGATGTACTTGCTGCTCCAAAATTGGAGCATTAACCTTTGCCGTACAACACACACACACACACACACACACACACACACACACACACGTGCACTATAGAATTGTAGAATTAAAGAGATCTTTAAAAGAGATCTTTTAATATTACCCAAGACCTTAATATTCTTTCTTCTTAAAGATTCTGTAAAGGAGGCTCATTTGATTCTACTTAATTACTAAATATCCTGTTACTAGTTTGACACAACTCATGTTTTATTGATATTTAGTTTTATTAGTAAATTAGCTGTATAATTTACTTATGAATACTTTTCTTAAAGATTTAAGTGAAATGTATTTCCTTGTAAAACATGACATGGTTTGTTCTTTTTTTAAATGAGGTTTTAGTTCAGGGGATTTCTTAACGATAAATAAGGAATGCCATATGTTAGAAAATAGTTTTAACTATACATTTGGATTTTTTCTTTTATTAACATTGCTTCTCTTTTTTCCTCTTCTAGGACTGTTATGAATACTATTCAACAATTAATGATGATTTTAAACTCAGCAAGTGATCAACCATCAGAAATTCTGATTTCCTATTTCAATGTAAGTCATGTATGAAACATGATGTTTTGTGATATCTTGGTGCAAAAATTTGAAATAAGAAGTACTGTTTTTAAAACAGTGAACTCCCATCCAGCATGTAGTTACCCATCATCTTGTTTCTTACATCTTATTAGTATTGTTTTTTTAAAGACAATGTTTTATTTTCTTATGTTTACCATTTGCCTTGTTCACCATTCTTTCTTATAACTTAGACCTCCTTTCTGAGATCATTTCTCTTCTTCTTCAGATACATTCTTTAAAAATTCTTATAATGAGATTAGTTTGGGATGAAAAGTTTTTTGTCTGAAAATGTCTTTACTCTTATTTTTCATGAGATAGCTTAGCTGGATTTTCAATACTAGTTTGATACACCTTCTCTCAGTAAAGATATTACTTTACTGTTTTGAATATATTGTTTTATTGCTTGTTGACTCTTACCATTACTAATTAAGAAGTTATCTGTTAAGCTATTGTTCCTTCATAATCTGTCTTTCCCCTTGGTTAATTTTAAGATCTTTCTTTGAAGGTGATGTTAGACATGCTTTAACACTCACCCTAGCTCTCTAATCTTTTTTATACTGTACTTGACCCATTTTTATTTACAATTCTTGTCAGAATGCATCCCAGTTTGCAATTCCTGATAGATTCTGAATTTGATATCTAAAAACCCTGGCTATATGCTCTTCCCTCAAAAAAGGCACAGTGACAAGTAGCTTTTATACCTCACTTGAACCCTCATTTCTTACTTCAGTTTAAATGAGGTTAGGACCCACTAATAAGCTCATCTAAGGAAGCTGCATACAAGGCCAACATACTTAACTAAGATTAGGTTTATGTAGTTATGTGCTTTCTGTAATTGTTAACAAGTCGCTTATTACACTACTTTACTATACTGATTGTGTCATATTCTGATGTCACCTCATGTTACGTTTTGCCTAGGAATTAGCAAAGTAATTTCTGTCATCATATAATTGTGTTGATTCAGAACTGATTTTGTTTATCCAATTTGAATACAGTTGCTTTTGCTTATGACTTATCTGTAGTGGAAGAATATTTGCCAAAATATTACTAAATTGGGCCCAGACCAAATTACCTAGCATTTTTTTTTAAAGCAAGGGAGAATAATGGACATTAAATGAATGATAATCTCTGCTCAGGTATCAGTTTGAATACCTGCTCCAACATTTGGACTCACAGGAATTTGTGTTAGTTTGAATTAGTTGAGTTGGACAGGAAATTCAAAGACATGTTCTGGAGTTCAATTTAAAGCCTAGCTTTTGTTGTTGTTTATTTTTTAGTGATTGAACTTGGGTTCCCAAATGATAGACAAGTGACCTACTACTGTGCTACATCCAGAGAATTTTTTATTTTTTATTTTTTTATTTTTTTATTTTTTTTATTTTTTATTTTTTTGCGGTACTGGGGCTCGAACTCATGACCTTGTGCTTGCCAGGCAGGCGCTTATGCCACTGAGCTAAATCCCCAGCCCGAATTTTTTATTTTTTGAGACAGAATCTAACAAAATTTTCCAGGATGGTCTTGAACTTGTAATTCTTTTACCTCAGACCCTCTAGGTACTGGGATTCCAGATGTTTGCCACCATGCCTGGCTGATTCTTAACTTTTTAATGAAGCTTTTTAGATTCATTTTGCAGTTCATGTTTTTGTTCACACTGTTGGGGATCACACCCAGGGCGTTATGCATGTTAGCACTCTACTGCTAAACTACAGCCCAGCCTTGCAGTTTATGTAAATGACAGATCACTTCAGGGTGAACATGTCTTGAAATCTGTTATGTTTTTGAAAATTTTACTGCTTTATTAGTTCTGGCTCCTTAATTTTTAAAATTAATGCCATCTTCTATTTGTGTAAATCTTAAAAGCTGTGGACATTTTAATGGAAGTTTTGGTAACAATGATTTTATGACAGAAAATTCTTTGTTACAGGTTTCTGAGAGTCATATGCTCTTTTTTTTCCCAGGAATATAAAATCGTTGATATTCTAAGATATGAAATTTTTAAATGTAAATGTATATAAGAAAATTATAATTTTAATGTTAGAAAGTTTACTTTCTCATGTATAATATTTTGAATGTATTTGACTTATAAAAATATCAGTCTTATAACTGGTAAGAATTATGTTTGTGATATGTTTTAGTTTAATAGTATGAGTTAGTGAATATTATATCATATTAGTCATTTTAATGTATCATCCTGTGGTGAGCTTTAATTATTAAAGTTGATGTAGCCCAACTCCAAATGATACATAACCTACTGGAACTTCATTTGTAACTTTTTCCATCTTGTATATCTGAAAATGTAGTTAAGCAATCTAGCTAATTCTTGCCTCTTTTTAAATCATAGTTTTAATTTAGGGAATGATTCCTAACTCAATCTTAGTTTTACTTCTTTATTTCATTTTGGTGGTAGAGTGGGGAAGGTAGCATACACCCTAATACAACTTTTAATTGAAGATATTTTATGAGATTGTGTTTTGGATGGGAGGACTAACAAACTTCTTCTCTAACCTAGCAATGAAAAGTTTAGGTAATGGGTTTTTAGTTGCACTCCAATGCGTTTTGGTCACTAATATCCAGTAAAAATCTACTGTTCACTTATTTTCTATACTTGTGTTATATTGTTATTGTAGAAATGTTCTCACATTTTTATAAATAATTGAAAACTTTACTATGTGTTGAAAATTTTAATTCTGATTAAGCAGTATTCTTAATATTGATTTCTGCTTATATTTCTTAAAGAATTGCACAGTGAATCCAAAAGAAAATATCCTGAAAAGAGTCAAAGATATTGGACACATCTTCAAAGAGAAATTTGCTAAAGCTGTGGGACAGGGATGTATTGAAATTGGATCACAGGTAATTTGAGCTCATTTTTATTAGTGCTACTCTGTAGCAGTAGTTTTAAAGGCACGCTCTGTTCAGACTGTACAAATACTCTAATAGCATTTGTCTAGTAGTATGAAATACTGGCAGATAGTATATCTCAGCTGGCTGTGTATGGTGTTATTTATGGGAAACTTCATGGGAAACCCCTTCCCACCTAAAACAAAAAACAAAAGTGCACATGCCATTTGGAAACTTTAGAAATTATAAATAAAAGAAATTAAAATCATTTACTCAATTTTTTATTTTTATACTTCTACATGTATAAATATTTGTGCATGCATTTATGAATGAAATTATAGTATTTATGCCAGTTGTCAGTGATATTATTTCAGGAAATCTAAAATAAAAAATAAAATTAATACATTGGGTAAGAATATGCACTCTGAACTTACAGTCTGGATTTATGTCTGGTTTTGCTATTTATTATCCGTGTGATATTGAATATGTTGTTTTACTTACCTGAAATTCAGATTGTACATTTGGTCTGCTTAACTATGTGGCATTAATGAAGGTAGTATGTAAAAATAAGTTTGCGAATTATAATTCTTTATACATATTTATTCCAGTGCAGTGAGGTTATATTTTGATGCCATCAGTGTGTTGAACAAGTATACTTGGAAGTTTATTTTGGTTACATATGATGTGTGTGCGCTCAATTTGGAATGAAGGAATATGGTTGGTTTGTGCATGTACGTTTATATAACTCAGATATTTGATTATTTTCTCTGATAGAAACTGGTTATTTGGTTAAAACATTTTGCCGATAAGGTCAGTTTTGTGTGATTTTTGCATGTGCTATTTATACTAAGTTTTATAGGCATGTGCTATTCTTTTAATTGTAAATTTATAAAATGATTAAAACAGTATTTGGTACATAACCTAGCCTTAATAACATAGGCTAAAGGAAAATCAAGTGGCAGACCTACCTCCTGATAATTTATTGGTAATGTTAGCCATCACTTTATACATAGGTCTTATTTTAGACAAGCTACCTTTTTGTGTTCTTTTAGTAGCCATATTCTTAATGAGGGTATTAAGAAGTATATTTTAAGAAAGAATTACCACGGATTAATACTTGTTGTGATTTTCTAAAATAGCAAGATCTTATATTTCTTTGTTTGTAGCGATACAAACTTGGAGTCCGATTATATTACCGAGTGATGGAATCCATGCTTAAATCAGTAAGTTAAAAATAATATAATAGAAAAATATTAAATCCTGACATACATAAGGTTTCATTTAAACTGTTTTTGAAATTATCTGTTTTAGGAAGAAGAACGATTATCCATTCAAAATTTTAGGTAAATTTTTTAGCTGTAGTAAAAATATTTCTTTTCTTTTTATAAAAATAAGTATGTAAAATCATTCTTTTTTTTTCTTTAGCAAGCTCCTGAATGACAACATCTTTCATATGTCTTTATTGGCTTGTGCTCTTGAAGTTGTAATGGCTACGTATAGCAGTAAGTTAAATTTTAGTATATAGACATTTTAGTTCAGTTTAAAGTTTTAAAGAAACCTCAGGTGTGTTGTTTTTTGGAAGAGTGTTTTAAGAAGAAAAAGGTATACTTTAGATCATCATTACTATGGAGAAGCTGACTTCCATAAACAGTTTGAGTGGCTTATTATCTGATCATTTCAGGTCACCTTCAGGGTGACATTTCATTAGGTTCCTATTTTAAACTTACTGAGTCTAGGAAATCCTTTTCAAAGACCTGTAAGACTGTTAAGTGCAAAGTAGTATTAAAGAGCAGCTAGTTGGTACTTTTATGGCCTTGAGATCAAAGATTGGAACTGGAATTCTCCAAAGTTTTAATACTTTTTAAGCCAACTACAAAAATTTAGTAATTTAGTGCTAAACAGAACAAAGGCCATTAAGTATTTTTTAAACTTATAATTTAAGTATATATTTTACATAATTTTTAAAATATTTAAAATATAATTTTAAATATTTTGCAAATGTTTTTAAAAAGTTTTGCTTATAGAAGAACAATTATCTAAGAACACAAATATATAACAAAATAGAAACTTTAATTAGTAAACATATAGAAAACTGAATCCCATTTTAAAAAGAAACTCTTTTGCTACTAATGAATTAGCAAAATCTTCACACATTTTAGCCTTTCTTGAAGAATTAGTAAGCGTTAAAATGGATATGGTAAGGGACTGCTGATAATATATAAACATGTCCCTAATGCAGGTTTAGGATATTTAAACCTTTCAAAATTTTTATATAAACCATGAATGTTTCTTCTGAGGAAAACATAGCATACAGTCAAGTCAGAATTTGGAAGCCTATCTTTTGGGAGTCTGACGACTCCAAAATAAAAAAATTCTGCTCTAAATAAAAATAATTTAACCTTTCTACAGTATTTAAGACTTTCCAAATAAAAATACTTAGCTCAAGTCTTAACATTTCATATCTATACATTTTTTCTTTCATTTTTAGGAAGTACATCTCAGAATCTTGATTCTGGAACAGATTTATCCTTCCCATGGATTCTGAATGTACTTAATTTAAAAGCCTTTGATTTTTACAAAGTGATTGAGAGTTTTATCAAAGCAGAAGCCAACTTGACAAGAGAAATGATAAAACATTTAGAAAGATGTGAACATCGAATCATGGAATCCCTTGCATGGCTCTCAGTAAGTAACTACCTAAAATAAAGATATTCATATGCATATGGATAATAAATTATCTGTTAGAAGTATATCTTAACATCTACCTTGAGAGTAAATATAAAATTTAGTGAATAGTGTTATTTTAATATGTAACATTATTGAAGCCCAAGAAACAAGTGAAATATTAAAATAGTTTTGAGTTCCTCAGATCTTCTAATTTGGTGATTTACTTAGGAATACCTAAGAAAACATGGCACTTTAAAACAAAGCCCAAATATTTAAAGTATTTAGGTAATTTATTTGAAGTATAAATGTTATTAACTATTAATAATTTAAATATCTGTTCTTAAATTTTAACAAATTTAAAATTTTGAGATTATGCCATTTAGATAATTCAGAAGTATATTTTTTTCTTGCTCAACTTAATAGGATTCATTTTTATCTCATCATTACAAAATTTACACTATCGTTCAGTTATTAGTATTATTTAAAGGATTATCTAGGCACAAGTTGTATTTTTTAGGTATTCTATTTATAGCATACGAATTATTGATAAGTTTTTTTGTTTTAATAAAAATGACTTTTTTATATAGTAATTATAAAGTATTTATTTGATGTTCTGTTATGGTCTTCAAATCTGCATTTGACGATATGGACAATACTTTATGAATATTCACATTTGTAGATTAATAGTCAGTTTCTGTTGAAACTCTGTTGCACACTAAACATGTTTAGTTTGGGTGCCAACCTGACCCTCAAAAAGTTTTTAAGTTTTGGCACATTTGAGCATTCAAATTAGAATGATTGACCAATAAAGTCTATGCAAATATTCCAAATCTGAAACATTTTTGATCACAGACATTTCAGATAAGAAATATTAGATATCTTTTAATTTATGCTAGCTTCTATAAATGGCAATAGAAGTTCAGTTACATTAGAAGTATGTAACTTTAACTTTTGATGTTTTACATATTCAGTGGCTAAGTGAAAATCCATTTCATACAATTTGTTCATATTGTCATACAGACAATGCATAGAGAGAAGTACAGAAAATTGTTAGATAAATGTCATGCTGCTATTATTGAATTTGGTAACTATAGGACTTCCACTTGATAAGAAAAAGAATGATCAGAAAAAAAATTTTGGAACCTTGGAGATTAAATGAAATTAAAACTAATTAGATAAATAACATTTTTTAAAAAGTGCTTTTGGAGACTTATGTGTCTTCTCTAGAAATTGAAATCAGAACATTACTATATCATCTGAAAGGAACTAGTTGTCTTGTTTCTTTTAAATAATTTTAATTCTGTAAGCACGCATTTATTAATGTCTGCTGTGTACTTTGTATTGAATTAGACATTGGGAGGATACAAAAAACACAAAGGCTCTGCAAATTGTAGAGCTAGTAATAGAAATTGCTTCAAAAATTGCTTGTACTCAGGCTTGCTTAGCTCAGCTATGGCATTGAAGGACTCTAAATATTATTTCTTTACTTTTGAGAATTTTTGGAGAAAAATGACATGCCTAAAGTTTGGGAAAGAGTATAATTTAGGATGATGTGGAATCAAGAACCTGTGAATTTAAGTTCTAAATGTGATATTTCTAAGAGATGAAATAGTGGAGGACTTTTGTCTAGTTATATATTGTCAGTGTTTGACTTTGTATTGCCTTTTTTTTTTTGGTACCAGGGATTGAACTTACAACTTTGCACTTGCCTAGGCAGGTGCTTATGCCACTGAGCTAAATCCTCAGCCCTTTATCAGCTTTTTAATAATATAAAACATAGGGTAGTACTGAGAAACTTTGTAAAGGTAAATCATGTCCCACAAACAGGACACTGTATTCTCGCTGTGAGGATAAGTGGCATTGTAGAGAAGGGATATGGCAGATATATTTGAACTTCCATAGACTTCATTTTATTTGAAGTGGAATGTATATACAGAAAAGTATATATTTCAAGTGACAATGCCATGACTTTTTCACAAATCGAGCACATCCATGTAACCAATGCCCATATCAAGACCAATAGCCAGCCGGGATATAGCTCAGCAGCACAGCACCTGCCTGGCAAGTGCAAGGTTGTGAGAGTTTGATTTCCAGGACCAAAAGAAAAACAGTAGCAAGGCGTAGTCTTTTGATTCTGTATCACAGTAAAAATTGCTGATTAATTCTGGAAGTTAGTGAGAATGTATTCTTGCAGCGTTACTGACGAAGGGAAAGATCGAGTGAGGTACCATGTACCTCCTGCCTCCCTTTTTTTTTCCAGTCCTGGAGATTGATGGAGATTAAACCCAGGGTCTCTCACACACTAAGCAAATGCTCTACTACTGAGCTACTGTCCTCCTTCCTACCCTCATAATTTAACCAAAGGAGGAACATCACTGTATTTTTAATGATCCTGCAGGGAAATGAGTTCATCTTTGCTTGACAGTCTTGAGAAATAAATCAAGACAGAAAGAGCACATTTTTGTTTCTTTTCAACCCAAGGAGATTGGTAGGCAATAAATAAGAGTAGAGTGCTGGGACATTCTATCGGAAAACCTACTAAAATCTCATTCCCTGGATATTTTAAAGGTTAGAAATGACTTAGAATGTATCATACCGAAGGGTTAGGTTATGTGACTTCCAGCTGTCTTGTTAAATCTGTTAAATTCATGATGCTTTGTAGGTGATGAGATCTTAGTTTCACTATTTTCTAAATTTACTAGATTTTTCTTCAGTGAACCAAGTTATATTGGATACTTTATTTTCTAAATGG
This sequence comes from Dolichotis patagonum, assembly GCA_004027295.1. Taxonomy (NCBI): domain Eukaryota; kingdom Metazoa; phylum Chordata; class Mammalia; order Rodentia; family Caviidae; genus Dolichotis; species Dolichotis patagonum. Next base: position 101,589 of record PVJX010002165.1, on the reverse strand, counting down.
TCTCTTTCCTCGACTTCTGTAGATTCTTGCTATTGATTCCCCATCTTCTCTCACAGCAGTCAAAGAAATCTTATAATGCAGATCTTGTTGTGCTAATTCCTCAGATAAAAACTTGCTGTGGGCATCACGTTCATTTGGTGGTGATGGAAGAATGAATGCATGATGCCATGCCAAAAAAATCACTATGCAGTCTGTAAAGAGTAGAGAAAGCAGCAGCTTGCAGTTGCTGAAAAGGCAGAACAGGAAGACTACTTCAGAAGGGAAGGAAGGAAGCTGTGAGCATGCGGGGAAGGCGATGTGCAGTATGGGGCTAAGTGCTGCATGTGTGGGGAAAGACCATAGTGTGAGGAGAGGTTCCAGTGGGAAAACCGTGGCTTTTTGACAGGGAGGCTAGAAAACTGAAGCTGGAGAAACCTTGACCCCTGAAGAAGGTAGGAACATGTTGCAAGGGAAAGAGCCAGAGAAAGGGAGCTCAAACTGTGTTGACCATCTCTGTCTGAAGCCTGAATCACTGCTGTAACAGAGGTGACAGACTCAAAGCTCTGAACTGTGACTGGAGCCCAATGAATTGTGTGTACAGTTCAAGTTCAGCAAAGATAGTTGCTTGTGAAACAAATAGACAAAAACCCTGAAGAAAAAAAGCATCCATGATCTACGCAATATAACATAGTATCAAGGATAGAATTCTGAAATTACCCAAATGCCAAGAAGGCCGGAGGAACCAAGTGCGTGATTTTAGAATGGGGAGCTCTAGATCAACTATTCGTGCCTCACAGACTTTAAGAAGCTTTGTCTCTTCATTTATCTTATGTCACCGGTTCAAAGTGTAAACTGATTCCCTGAAACCACTGCAGGGAATCTGCAAGATAAAACTATTTTCATGTTACTATTAAGACACCATTTACATTTCTATAGTATGTTGTCATTTAAACTGATACTGTAAAACTGTTGACACCTTTCCATGATTTAAGGTAGTGTGGTACTCAACTGTAGTCCTTATATTCTTCAAAACTGCACTCTGCTGTTAAAAAACCAAAACAAAGTGTGTCAGCCTCGTTGAAGGAGGTTCTTGGTGAAGCAGTTGACGTGTACTAATTTTATTAACTCTTGACTTTGAGATATATATGTATATATTGACATTCAGTCTGATGAAATTGAAGTGTATATAAAGTTGCATAGCAAAGTTGATAGTTGTTTTGAGGAAAAGCTTTTGTATTATTGGTTGAGTTGTAAACTGAACTAGTCACTCTTTTCAAGAAATACATTACTTGTAAGACTGATGAGCACAGTTGTTTATTCACGCTTAAGTATTTGGCAGAAATTTTCTTGATAATAGACAAATAGCATGTTACTTCAAGGAACATAACTGACAGAGAAGTTTGCCAATGTGTTTTCAAGTGAAAATTAGAACCCAAGAAAACCTTGTGTCCACCACTATAAACTTGGCACCTTTCTAACTCTTCAAAGACTTCTCTGGTGAAATCAGTGATGATATCAGTCATGTGCTTGTTTTTGTTTTATAAAGAGAGTTGTCAGCATTTGGAGGTTCTACATAATTCATTGAACCAGTATTTTCAAATGCCTAATATATCATGTAAAATCATGGATGAGTAAGATTCATTAATTAAAAGTTCAAGACCGACCAGTGAACTTTAAGTACTTAGAATATAAAATTTATTTGTTCATTGATTCTGATCCCCCATTGCAGTTAATCTTTAAGAAACAGTCATTTGTTGAGTTTTGATGTAGTTTTAAAGACGGTAAGCACATTTTTGCAAAAGGCTATTGAAATACTCTTCTTTTTTCTAGCTGAGGCCAAGTTTGTTTGTTTTGTATACCTCAACCAAAAAACAGTGCAACAAAGAAATATAAAAGTGGTTGTGAAGAGTCAGGTCTCTTATTAAGCCAGATATTAGTAAGACTAAACGTGCCAGTGTTTCTAATGTTTTGTAATTTAAAGAGTATTATGTTTTCAAAATGTAACTCTAACATATTGTTCAAAATAATTCAAATATTCTTACTTCTTAGCTTTAATTAAATTTTGATTAGAGTTTGAGTACTAACAGATATTGATAAATGTAACTCACATAAACAAAAAGCTTTTTGGGTCCTCTGTAATTTTAGGGGGGATTCCTAGGACTTGTACTCACAATCTTGCACTTGCCAGGCAGATGCTGAGTCCTCTGTAATTTTAAGATTGTATAAAGGTTGTAAATCCAAAAAGTTTGAGAATGCCCTGCCTGTGTTTTCCTCTCCATCCAGACTTGTCTGTTTAATCACTCTCACAACATATTTGTTTCTGCTAATCCTAGAATTTTGAAATGCTTTTTTATGCCTCTTCATTGAACACATTTTAATATCTATGTTCACTTTGCCTTTTTTCATCATCCTAGTCTATAATCATTCTTTCCTCCTTTACTGTGTTTATTATCTGTATTACCCACTAGTCATTTTTAAATTTTATATCTTACATATCTATATCTCATGTTGGGTGAATTAGCATATGCAAATCACTTAAGACAGTATCTGGGACTGTATTATCAGATTTAGCAGTTAATTACATAAGTGTGAGTAAGGGACAAAGAGAGGTCAACTCATTGTGACACCCAGGTTTCTCACTTATGTAGCTAAGTGAATTGTAATGTCATTCCTTTAAATGAGATACTCAGTATTCGTTAAGATTCTCTTGGGAGGGTAACCTCTTTTTGATAGTATTTGAAGTAACTATAGGTCATTCAAATAGACGTGCCATATAGTTTTTTAATGTGTGTGTTGAGGTTAGGGAAGAAAGCTGGGCTGGGAATATGGGTTTGAGAGCTTGCATACACATATAATAAACAAATTGCTACGCTTTACTGACAGTTTACTTTGTGCCAGCCAGTTTGATGAGTAGTTCTTACGATGTTGAATTTTCATCATAATAATCCATGAGGTAGTGATACTCTAGATGGGAAAATGAACACCTTGAGTTTAATAATTTGCTTGAGGGGGATTTCCTTCTACCATCTCTTTGAAGGCAAATATTTTTATCACTGTTTTGCTTTGTACTGATCAATGGTATTGCTCTATTCAGTATTCTGTTTTGATAAGTTCTATAATATTCTGTATTTCCTTTGATTTTGCTATACCTGACTGAAAGAACAACTATTGTGAAGATAGCAAGATATACCAGGGTACCTATTACTGTTATCCAGGTAACCTGCTGTGAAGTTCTGTACCAGTTTCACTACACTGTCTCAATTGGCTTTATTCTATCCTGTTTTGTTGTATTTTACTACCTTCAAATTAATAAAAAAAAAAAGTAAAAAAAATTGCTTGAAACTGCACAGCTGAGTGACAGAGTTATGATTTGAATTAAGGCCTTTGTGGCTTCAAAATTCTTAATCCCTGGAGTAACTGAAGTCTTGGGTGAGATCACTAAAGAGACAAGTGTAGTATGGGAAGAAGAAGGCTGAACAAACCCGAGAAGCTCTGGCATTTAAAGGATGCACAGAAGACATTCTTCTGCTTACAGAAGAAATTCAAGTAGAACAGCCAGAGAGAGAGGAGGGAAGAAGTGGTGTCGTGAAGAAGGAGCTTTATGAAGTCTGGAGGGTGCATGCTGTTTCAATGACCAAAAAGTTTTAGCAACAAGAATACAGTAGAACCAAAGACTGTTCAGTGTAGTGGCAGGAATAAGAGTGTGACTGACAGATGAGGAGACACAAACTATAGATGGCTTGTTCCAGAGTTTTGCCTGTGAAGGGACCTACAGATACAGCAAAAGTGAGGAGAGAGCTTGGAGAATATAGGTGGAAAGATCGTTATTTTTATTTTAAATAGAAGAAATGGATAAAATTTTGTTGGAAGAGAGCCATTAGGAGTATTCTTTATTCCTGAGAAGCAACTTAGTGGCTTAAAACACCCATTTTATTTTGTTCATGATTTTGTGACTTGGGAATTTGGAAAGAAGTTGAACGGACAGTTTATCTCTGACCACGTGATGGAAACAGATATCTGAGGCTGGAGGATTCGCTACAAGATGTGTCTTTTCCCCCAAGCCTGGCACCTTGCTGCTTTGTGCACGTTTCCTTTCATTCCTGTCCTCTGTCTTCCTTTCCCAGGTCCATGCTACATAATGTCCTCTTGGTCTTCTCCTACGAGGAGCTGTTCCTTATAATATTTTGATTTTAAGATAGTCACACTCCTTATACAAGTACGCCAGGATTCCAGAAGGCTTTCAGTTCTGTTGTTGGAAGCTGTCTTCATTTGGTCAAAGCCGTCATTCAATGGCCTGCCCAGATTCAGAGGATGTGAAAGCGCAAGGTTCCATTTCAGAAGAGCATGTGGGGTGAGAAATACTGCTGGAAAAAGAGAAAGAATGAGGGCAATTGTGAGTAAGAAAGTATGTGATTGACATGACAAGAAATTGAGGAGGTTGCCATTTAATGACTTTTAAATACTTTTTTATTTATTGGAAGAGAGTGGAAGTAATTTGCTGAGAGTGGGTAGATGGAGATGGGTTGGGCAGTGCAAAGTGATACAGTTGAAAGTTTGAGGAGCGTGTATGTAATTTGAAATTGTTGCTGTGAAGACTAATAGAGTAATCAAACTGGTGACAGAGGACTGCACTACAGCTTTTAAGGCAGTTTTGAGGGTGGAAACATTTGTAGTACTGCCAGAGTATTACTGTGTTTGTCCCCCAGCATCACCTAGTAGCCAAGTGTGGTATCAGAAAAGATAGATTGAACTGGGTATTGGAGGATGGCTAGGCAGGTGCAGTAGAATGATAATGAGGCAGGGAAGTTGAAGATTTTAGTTATAGAATAATTAGAACGTTATGGTTTGGTCTTGAGCAGAGGATATGAAGAGACTGATAAAGTGTAGGTTTTAAGAAACAGAAACTTCTATAGCAGAGTAAGAGATATGGTGTTAGATACTGTTGATGTCCAGTTGACTTAATGTAAAGTACTGTGTTGCCTATGTTGTCCTCTTCTGATCTGCTCTGTACTGCCCCCTTTTGTTTTATTCTCTTTTAAATAAAAAAACAAATTAAAAAAAAAAAGAAACAGAACCTTCTAATGAAATTTAATAGAGGCAGCGAAGTAATGATGAGGGTGAAAAGGTAAGAGATTTTACAGTTAATCATTTCAAATTAATGTTCCAGAGATAGAATGCTTCTGGGTAGGCTACTGTATTCAAAGAAAGACCTCGGGAGTGTGTGACTGAACTGGAATGGAGCTGGAGACTGTTGGGAATGAGAAGGTCAAGGAACCAAGGAGCTGGGAGAGGATCAGTCACCTAGGGCTGTTGTACCAAGGAGTGTCACCTTGCCACCCAACGTCTTCAGTACAGAAGACACTAGGTGGGGCCAGGGCCTGGAGAGATCCTAAGAAGTAAAATTCTTATCTAACTTAAGAAAAGAAACTCTCACAATTCCTAATCCAGTGTTTCACGTACAGAATTTAGAAGAAAAAAAAATAGAACTGTAGTGCTCTGGGGTAAATTTACCCTCAAGTCATTATGAAATGAAATGAACCTCTTTATCTCTGGTAAATGCTTCATTTTTTATATTAGTAAAACCACCTTAGCTTTCTTTTCACATTTTACTCCATTATTTTTTTTAACTATTTTGTGTCTGTATGCTTAAAATGGATTTTTCTTGCGTTTGCTTTTAATACAGTCTGACAGTCTGTCTTTTAATTGAGATGTCTAGAAATTTAAAATTTAATGTGATTATCAATATAATTGACCTTAAGTTTTCCATCTTAGTTTTCTTTTTTTATTCCATGTTCCTGTTTTTCTATCTTCTTTGGTATTGAGAACTTTAACTTCATTTTATCTTCTTAAGATACTTCTCATACTTCTTTGTTTTGTTTTCTTTGTAATTGATGGTTTTATGATTTATAGCATGTGTCTTTAACTTCTCAACTTATCTTTAAGTAGTATTACAGCACTTGACATACAGTATGAGAACCTTCGAGCCAGGCGTTGTGGCACACACTTATATTCCCAGCTCCTCTGGAGGCTAAGGTAGGGGGATTGCTTGAAAAGAGGCGTTCAAGAGCCCATCTCTTCAAAACAAACCTTCAGCACAGTGCGCAAGGTTCTTTTATTTCCCCTCCCTTCTGTGCTGTTGCTCTACATGTTACTTCAACATAAACTGCAGACCCCATAGAACGTTAATATTACTTATACTTCACCATCAACTATCTTTTAAAGAGATTTAAAAATAAAGAAAATGAAAAACATATTATTATTTGTCCACCTATTTATCTTTCTAGTGTTCTTTATTCCTTGTATAGATTCAGATATACATGTTTTCCTGCCTGCAGGACTTTTTGTTGTTGTTATTTCTAACATTTCTTATGTACAGGTCTATTGGTGAGGAATTCTTTCAACTTCTGTATTCCTGGAAAAGTACATCATTTATGAAAGATACTTTGCTGAGTATAGAATTCTAGAGTAACAGGTTTGTTCTTTTAGTGCTTTAAAAATGCTGTTCCACTGTCTTCTAGTTTGCATGATTTTTGAAGTATATCTTATATTTCTTCCTCTATAGTCAGACTTGGTTGCTTGTAAGATTTTCTCTTTGTCACTGACTCTAAGCAATTTGATTATAATGCGTCTCTATTTAGCTTTCTTCATGTTTCCTTTGCTTGGGATGTGTGGCCTTATACACTGCATTACATTTGGGAATTTGGACCATATCTTTTAAGATATCTTTGTTGACTTCATTCTCCCTTTCTTAGAAGATTCCAGTTCCATGTATGTTAGGTTGTTTGAAGTACTGGTACTCAGTTCTTTTTAATTTTTTTTTTTAATAATCCAAATGGTTTTTCTCTGTATTGATTTGGATAGTCTTGGTTAAGTCTTGGTTAAGATGTATTCATTTTTTTCTTTTCCAACAAGTCTGCTGTTAGTTCTATCTGCTGTATACATACTACATTTCTCATTTCTAGAAATTAGAATTGAGTTTTCTTATATCTTTAATATGTTAATACTTTTTTTATCTTCTTGGATATATAATGTATGATATAAGTATTAAAATTTTTTAACTTCCTTGTCTCCTAATTCTAATGTTTATGTCTTTGTTAGGTCTGTTTCAGTTGGATATTTCTCTTTTTTGAGTGTGTGTGTGTGTGTGTGTGTGTGTGTTAGGGGATTATGTACTTGGAAACATTTTATTGGAGATTAAATACTGTGAATTATACCTTAATGAGTCCTTACTAAGTTCCTATTTTTTGAATTATTTTTGAGGCACAGTTATATTATTTGTAATTTTTTGCAAGCAGTCTGATCCTTCAAGGTTTTATTTTTTTCCTTTATATATTTAAACAAACAGTGATCTTTAATGTGTGGCTAATTTTTCCCCACTGTCCAAACAGTGCTCTTCTGAGTACTCTACCTGAGTAATCATCCTCATATACTACAAGGTTTTTATGCTTTAGTGAAACTCAGAACTTTTCCTGGTTTGTGTCCTGGCCTGTGGCAAGGGGTGATCCTGCTCCATCCAGTGCTTCTTTCTGTGGCTTTGAGTAGTTTCCTCTTGGGGATATACCGTTGGGTACCCTGCTAGTGATTCAAGAATAACCCCCCATAAAAGTGATCTGCTTTGGCACCTTTAATTTCTCATCATTTCTGTTTCCTGGGGACCACTGGGCTCTCTGTTTCTTATTCCTATGCTGGGGCCTGGACACTCTCTACAGGCAGTAAGCTGTGGTGAGTCTTAGGCTCACCCTTTGGTTTCCTTTTCTCAGAGACCACTGTCTTGTGTAGCCTGTTGTTCAGAGTCTGAAACTTACTGTTTTGCTTATGTTATTGAGATCTGTAGTTGTTTAAACAAATTTGATGTTTGTTCCCTCATCAGAACTGGCAAGATTACTAAACTTAAGACTTCATGATTTATAAAGTATTTCAAAATATGAAATATATATGCACTTAAAGAATATTGAGGATGTCATTTCTACTCCTGTACCTAATGAATTGGATCTTCTAAGAGTACTGTTTGAAGAAGTATTTACTGTATGGATAACAAAAATTCACAAGAAGGTTTAATATTTAAACCGTCAAATGTAGCTAATTAAATTGGATTCCATCATAAATTTTTTTCTGTGGTTGCCAAATATTGGCAAGTTTCTTTATACAATTATTTAACTTTTGGTTAACATATTTTCATATAAGAGAAACTGAAAATATTTCTTACAAATTTTTTTTCAAGTTTAAATGAAGAATTGTTTGATACATGAATACAGTAATGATCAGCTCTTATTTTCTTGTATTTCTGGAGCTCTACTTTGCTGCTAAACTTATAAACAGAGTTTTAAGCTTCTTTGGTATTCTTTTGAAATGCCAGACTTGACAGGAAGCTAACACAAAAGGGAGAAAAGCCTGTGGCTTTAAAAAAGCCAGAAAGGATATCTGTTGCCTATTTGTGTGCTATATCATTAACCTCTGGTGCACTTTGCACAAAGGTTTTAGTATTTATCACGAGACTTTTTTTTTTTTAAAGTTACATTTTACAGAGCACTATGTCTCAGGAAGGCAAACGAATTCTTAGATAATGATTAAATACCTTTAATGCTTTTTATAAATATAGGTAAGGATGTAAAGCAGTATGAGGCCACATTTACAGTTCAAAGCACCTCATGAATTATTTAAAATAATCATGTATTTACTTTTTTCGAGTAAGGGGAAAAATGTTAATTTTGAAAAATCTAATTTCTTCTGACAACATAGCTAAGCCCTTAACCTTCCTTACTGTGACCCAGTTTTATTGGTAAATACTATGCCTTTAATTTCCACAGCTAGGAGCTTCTCAAGTGACTTAGGAGGTTTGGTTTCATTATTCAAAACTGAAATTACTTCATTTTGCCTAAAATACAACCTCACTTCCCAATGTCTATATTTTTTTCATTACTTTTCAAGTTTTCTAGACTTGAATAGCAAGCATTGTCTCTTCTTTCTCTGTATTTGATGTGGAATTCTGTGATTTTTTAGAAAATATTTTGCCATATCTTTCACATGTGTTTCATTATTATTTTTAAACATATGTTTTCATGTACAACTCCCTAGGTGCAATCATCAACCTACATTAAAGCTTTGCAATGGGTTTGGAACTGTGCAATGGTAGGTCAGCATTAAAGTAGTCTTAAAGGTTAACTGTGTTGAAAACTAAAAGGCAGCTCTTTTGATAAAGGAAGTAGTCTTAAAAAGGGGATGTAGTTTATGTGCTAATTATTTAAAAAGGTGTATATGCACACTTGCATACTTTTTTGAGGAAAACATTGAAATAGAGTCTATACTTCCTTCCTTTTCCAACAGAGCACAATGTATGTCTTCTCCTGTGTTAAATGCTTATGTAAACCCAGGTTCTTGATCCAGAGCTGTGTATAGTTTGAAACATAAAAGCTTTTTCATATCTAAACCTTTGCTTAAGTGATTTCTAGTACTTTAACTCAAAGTCTATATGTACCTACTCCCTTCTTTAATCTTTAAAATACGCCTAATGCACGTGAAACATTGCCGGAATTCACTGTGCAAAAGTATTTGTGACTTGTCAGTTCATGTTGTTCTTCCTCACTGCACCATCTACACTATGCATGTTATATGTTCTTTGTTCATGAATTTGCACAATGAACTAGAGAAACTCACAGATGTCAACAGCAACAACAAAAACCAAACTCCAGCAACTCAGGAGTCTCCTTTAGGTAACTCATAGAAACTTAGTTTAGGAGGCATTCCTTAGAAATAGCTCATCACTCACTTCTTTGGAATCTTTCCTGATCATTATGTAGCATCAGAATAATCCCCGTTTATGCATCTGACGTTGATCTTCAAGCTTTAACATGCATCAGAATCATCTGGGAGGCTCATACAAACACATTACAAATTACCATGGGCAGCCCCAGTTTCTAGGGTAGGGTCCAAGAATATGTGCTTCTAACATGTTTCCAGTAGACACTGATGCTGCTGGTCTGGGCTGTACTCGATGACGTTCAGTGCAGGAATAATAATAGGTAATGTTTTTGTATTTGTACAGGCTCTGTAAAAAAATGCTTTACACATCTTAGTTTCTTTACTTCTTAAAACTATGAAGTACAAATGCTTTCATTATTGCCCTTTTACAGATAAAGAAACTGAGGCATAGAGAAACTAACCAAGCTTCCTTTGTGTGCAGAATTAGTTGGTGGCAGTGCAAGAACTTTAATGCAAGGTTTCTGGTTCCACAGCCTGTATTCCTACCCTCTGGGCTACCTCTTGGTGTATATTACTTTACTGTAGGGAAGTTGTATTGTCACGATTGTTTTTTCCCCCGTTATCTGTGTTTGTGTCTGTGATTGTTGCTGTGCAGCAGAAGGAGCCTGGGCTTTGGATCACCAGATCTCATTAATCTTCACTGAGGGTAAACATTGCCCTTCTTCTATAGATAAAGAAACCTGAGGTTCAGAGACATCATATAACTTGCTTTGGTTTGCTTCTGAGAAAGTTATGGATCGTTGTCTTAACTTTTCTTGCCTATAAAATGGAGGTAGTAGTATCTTTCAGAGTTCTTGTGAACAGTAAGCACTTGTGAGAATGTAATCAGAAACATCACACTTAATTGCTATTTCCACTTACTTCATTCCCTTTTCTCTGCTATGCATTGATTTCTTAAGAACATAGAGCTAAGAACATATGTAAACTGTGTTGTACCTGTTTATCCTGGCTTACTGTATGTATAGAGAACTTTTTTCCTTTTCCTCACTATCCCCTATTCTCAAAGTAGAAAGTGTTCTGCACTGATAATGTGGGTGCTGTTGGCTTTGGGTGTTACCCTGCATTTGGCATTTGTAACGTTGCTTTAGTTATGGTTCATGTCAGTGATTACCCTGAGGGTAGTGTTAATTTGCTGTTCAAGTACAAACTAGAAGGGAGACGGCAGCTTAGAAGAATAGCTGGGAAATGTCTTCTACAGTTAACCTGTGGGAATGGAAACACAGAACACTTGCTTAGAGGATCTAATACAGGGTCACGATGTTTGAAAATTACTTGAATAAAGTCTTAGAATTTTCAGTTTTAGACTTCCAGTCTTTCTTAACTGAAGTATGAGAATGAGCTCCGGAATTCTGGATGTGTAAGAAACGGGAGAAATATCTTAGGAGATATCTTCTAATTGGCAGAGTAGAGGCTGTGATTAGGTAAAATTTAATACTCACTCTAGTCCAGTTGTTCTTAAATCGTGAGTTCACTTATCCTCAATTGTAAGTAGAACAATGTTTTGGTATTTTTCCTTTAAAAATATTTACAGAATGATTTTAAAACTAAATTGTCACAACCCATAGTCATTTCAGCATGTGTGTTTGTGGCCCTTATATGTATGATTATTCTAATTTGCCTATTGCTTTTTAAGATTTTCTACTTTTGTCAGAAATGACTAAATATCAGAAGTATTTTTGGTGTTTTCCTGTAAGTGCTAGATTTAGAAAATGACAAGGAAATGTGGAATAGGAAACAGCTGGGTTTGCTTCATACCCTTTGAAAACTTGTATTATTCTTGCTAGGCTTCAGTGGTTCTTCAATATAACATCGAAGTTCTCTTTAAGATTTTTTAATACTCATTAAGAATTATTCAAAGTGTAGAAAGTCTTACTAGCTTTTGAGTCTGTTTTCCTTGTAATAATCTTGTTATTTTTTATCACTATATCTATATTTTAAGATAACTTATACTTTAAATATTACATACTTTTAGATCACTAATTTATTTTTATGTTATCTAATATTGTGTATTTTAAGTGTTACATACTTTTAGACCATTAATTTAGTTGAATCCACATATTTAAACAGGGTTTTCTGAAAAACAAACAAACAAAAAAACAACTTCCAAAGTTAAGCTCCAATGAAAAAATGAATGTCTTGGGGGGTGAAGTGGAGACTGGTATAAAGATTACCATGATAATTCAAGAAATATATCTCTGCCTTTGTAATTATCCTCTAAGAACAACTCCATAATCTCCTGTAGAGAAATTATTATATATATATATCCTTTTATTTTTAACATTTATCCATATTTTTTCCTTCTCTTCGATTGGTAAGATTATATTGAATTATGTGTTTTAAGCTTTTTGATCTGAAGAAGTCTTGAGACCACAACATAAAGTATAGCAGTTTTTGCACAATAGCTTTGAATCCAGTTATTTTGGTCATCAGTAAAAATTATATACATGTGTGATGTATAAGTCAAATGGTATAATTTTAGTGTTGTCTTAAGTATTTTTTATTTAAATAAACTGCTGCTTCTATTCATTATTACAGTAAAACTAGTTTTCCTGAGAAGCCTAGATTTTAGTCTTGTGTAAATATTTCATATTCATATAATTAAATAAAAGTTCATTATTTTAAAAGAATTGCAACATGATGCATAGTTTTTAATGTCCTATTAAAAGATGAGCTATCAATTAATGGGTAAAATTAGGTGGAATATTATTTTTTAATGAAAACTAAATTGAAAGCTATATTCATAATATAATGATTTGCTTTGTTTTGATGAACAAATCCTTTTGATATTTTTTAGCTGCAATTAAAGGGTTTTTCTTGTATAACTTATTCTAGTGGTGGTTAACCTATGGCCTACCCATTACTGTGTTTTTCCTTTAGGGCGAGAAATGTTAATATATGAGTTGTTTTTTTCTAAACTGAAACCTCAGTGTTCTGATTTAATTGCAGTGTGGGCACTTTGTGATAAGTAAGTGAGTTTGGGGTTGCAGTTTGCCGCTCAACCTCTAAAAGTTTGCCCTCACTGACTTATATGTGTAATTGCTTTGACTAAGGAGAGTTTTCTTAATTCAAAAGTAGCAGACTATTGACCTCTACACATACCTCCTTTCCCAGAAACCTACCGAAGTTCCTTTTCTCCTAGAAAAGCCTGCACATTACAAGCCTGCACACGTGTGGGCGTGCAAACACACACACACACACACACACACACACAGTGTAGCAGGGTTCAGAGTCTGAAGTGGAGAAACTGTGGAAGGAAATGAGGTTGTTGATTCATTTTTGAGGATGAAAAATAAATGAGGCTTCTGCTGGTGGATATAACAGAGTAGCTGATGGCACAGAATACACAGGAAAGAACTCTGGTGGTAAAGGGAGTCATAGGGAGCTACAAGTTACAACTAGGAAACAGAGAGTAGGGCAATAATAAAGATAATTTTCTAAAATACTTGTCAATGATCTTCAAACTTTAACATGCATCAGAGTCCTCTTGGAAGCTCATATAACTGCAGATTACCTTGTGCAGCCCTGAAGTTTGCAGGGTAGGGTCCAGGAATATGTGTTTCTGACATGTTTGCAGTCGACACTGATGTTGCTGGTCTGGGCAGTACTTGTTGAGAACCAGATGTTGAAAACATGAAACACCTGTATGCAAGTTATGACGGCTGACAGGAATCAGCACCTCCCTCTGTGCTAACGGGCTAGACAAAGACATCTCTCAGACACAGCAACCCTAACTTTGGTGTGCAGTTTGTGTTACAGCTCCGTGCAGTACACAAACAACACAAATACAAATACCAACCACTTACAGTGGGGTTCCACTCCAATAAAACCATTGCAAGTTGAAAATATCATATGTCAAAATGCATTTAATACTCCAGCTTCTCAAACATCATAGCTTCTCAGCACAGTACACAGCAGAGTGTCACTTGTCCTTGTGATCACATGACTGACAGGGAGCTGTGATTCCCTGCTGCTCCCTGTATTGCAACAGTATTGTAGGAAAAGATCAAATGAGAAAAGATCAAATTTCGAAGTTTAGAGTATGGTTCCTACTGAATGTGTTTTGCTTTCAAAGAAGAGAAGTCACAAGTCAAACCACTGTAAGTATAAAACCATGTACATGCCTGGCCTTACTCCATCTCATATTTTGTGTATACATAAACACAGGGCTGGTGTTTCCTGACAGTATCAGAGACAGTAGAAGATCAGAAACTGAGATAAATCCAGACTTCTATAACAGACTGTTTCGCTCTTAGGTTATATTGAAGCACCTTGGTTCAGTATCTCTTTATTCACTGCCACAAGAAAAATTTAGGAAATAGAGAAGAAAAAATAATAATAATAATTAAAAATAACAAGATTTCCTAGAGCTAATGGAGGCCAGAGGGCTTCAAAAGGGCCCACTCTGCATTCTAAGCATGATGAGTAAATGTGGATGTATTTTGGTGAAAATTCATAATTCTGAAGATAATAAGAAAATTAGAAAAGCTTCTAGGGAGAAAAAATAAGTTATTTATAGGAGAATAAGGTTGAAATCACCATTGCAGTTCTCAGGAATACTAGATATTTGTTAACCTAAAATTCTTTACTTGTCCACTGTTGTCCAACATGAGGACAAAATGAAATAATTTTCAGACACACAGGGACTTAGAAAATTTATCTCTTGACTGTCCTTTTTGAAATGAAATTACTAGAGAATACATTTTAGCAAAATGTAGAAGAAACCATGAAAGGGCAGATAAGAATCTAAGAACATCTCAGGATGTAAAGTATAACTATTACAGCGATGCAAAAGAAAAAATGGGAATAATTTCTAGGATGTGGTAGGTCTAGGAAAGTAGTTCCAAATAAGAAGATATTTCCATAAAGTGTATCTTGAAGGACAAAATGGGTTCTTTTAGGGTTCCTTTAGCAACTGTTCAACATCATATAAATGGTAGGCTTACACTGTACTGTACATTTATGTACAGTGTAAGTTGATAAATTGAGTTACAGTAGTAACTACAAGAGTTGAAAGCTTGAACTGACAAAACTCAGTTTTCTTTCTCTGAGCTTGAAGAATTAAATAAGCTACCACTTTGGTGAAGAAAAGACAATCTGTGTGTGTGTGTGTGTAGATGTAGGACATTTATTAGAACCACCCTGATAAATACCCATGGAAAGTTCTGTATAAATAATTATTGGTTATTAAAAATTAACCTAGCATGCAAATGATACCTAATTTTTTCTTAATTCTAAGCCTCTTCCTTCTATTCTCTACTCCGTTTCAGTCTTGTGTTAGATCCTATAAAGAAGTATAAAATCCAATCCCTTTCCTCTAGGAGTTTGACAGTCTAGTTAACAAGTTAAGACATGACTCTTATAAAAAGATAACTACCAGTTCAGTGCAGTGACGGGTGCTTGCAGTCCTGCCTACTTGGGAGGCTGAGATGGGCAACACAGCAAGGCTCTAACAAACAAATAACTGGGTATAGTGGCCCCCTCTAATCCTAGCAGTTGGGAAGCTGAAGCAGCAGTATCACTGCAAATTCAAGGCCAACCTCAGTTACATAGTTCAAGACAAGCCTAATCTATGTAGTGAGACACTGTCTCAAGCAAAACAAAACAAGCCAAATAAAAAAGAAAACCTACTGAAAGTAACAATATCAAATAAGTGATATACACAGTAAACATAATCAAAAGAGATTTTTATTTTAAGCTAGAAATTGAACTGGGCCTTATAAAATGAAAAAGATTTTAACACCGAAGAGGGTTAGGGAAAGCTAGGACTCTGAATAGCCTATGGTTTACCTAAATGTCCATGTCAACAAAGAGGAATGCTAGACAAGTATAGTAGCAGGCCAGACTGAAGTGGAAGAATCTTACTTGGGTTATAGAAAACAATCCAAAAGTAGGCCAGGGCCATATTTTGAAGAACTTAATGTATTTTCAAAGTCTTGGTTTGTCTTAGTCACTGTCTTGTTGCTGGGACAAAATGCCTACAATTTTAAAGGGGAGAGGTTTATTTAAGCCCACAGTTTTAGTCCATAGTTGGCTGCCTTCAAGGCAGGAAGGCATGGTGGAAGGGCACAAGCAAAGGAAAACTGCTGTCCTCATGGCAGCCAGGATCAGAGAGGGAAGGGAAATAGATCCTTCCAGGTCACACTCCCAGTGACCCACCTCTTCTGACCAGCCTCTGTCTCCTAACAGCATACTCAGTTGTTCACCTCCATAATTCCATCATCTTCCCAAAACCCCGCCAATGAGTACTTGAGGCTCTTGGGGCCATAGGAGTATTTAGATATAAAACATAATGGTATTTTTAAAATGGACTTTCCCCTTCATTTTCAGTGGGGAATGGGACAGCTTTTAAAACTGGACATTAAGTGGCAGGAGTAGAGTGGTAATTTGGTAAGTGAATCTGATTATGCTCTTCTAGAGAGTTTAAAGGGAAGAGGCAGATGGAGTGAGGGAGTCATTGCAATAGTCCCAGTATGACATGGAAACAGTCTTGATGGTGGGTATTAAATATAAAGAAGGGATGAAAGCTTAAGTGACTAGCATATGAGTCATAGGGTGTGAAATGTGCCTTACATATTCACGCAACCCAAAACTCTTAGCTAAAGGTGAAGAGGTCAACAGAAGAGTTAAACCACTTAACCAAAGTTACAGTGGCCTTATAGCAAAACCCGGATTGTAACTCATTCTCCTTTTCCAATAGAAAAGGAGTTCATTTATTTGATAGATGATTGTTGAGAACAGTTATATGCTGGGCACTGTGTAGAACAGGAGATATCATGTAACAGCACATGGGCTGACCATCTGTTTTTGTAAATAGTTTTATTCAAATACAGCCACCTTACTGATTTTGGCTGCTTTTGCACTGCAGTGCAGAGTTGAGAAGTTGCAACAAGACTGCATAGTCTGCAGGCCTAAAATACTTGTCTGACTGTTGAGAAAGTTTGCTGATTGCTGACCTACAACATTAACATTTTTCCTTAAGTCAGAAGTATACAGAAAGGTAGAACCAGACACGGTGATACACACCTCTAATCCCAACACTGAGGGCTGAGGTAGGAGGGTATAGGCCAGCCTGAACTATGCAGCAAGATCCTGTCTCAGACAAACACACACACACACACACACACACACACACAAAACGTTTAATTAGAGTAGTGTCATACATTTTGATATTCCTTGAACCCCATTTCCCACCCATTACACTGGTTTATCTGCCCTTCATTTCTTTTTTCAAAATATCTGTACATGTTGCCTTATTTTGCCTATTTTTTACACAAAAGGTAGTATACCATGTGCAGTCTTTCACACTTTTTTTTTCACTTATGAACACTTGGGAAATCACTCCATATCAATTTATGGAGATCTTGTTATTTTTGCTGCATAGTATTACATATTTGTGTGTGTGTGTGTATGTGCACTACAGTTTACTCAACCAATTTTGGTGATGTAGTTTCCAGTATATAGCAATTTTAAATAGTGCTGAACTGAAAAACCTTGCATCTGTTTACTACTTTTTGGTGATATTGATTGAACTCAGGACCTGTTGTCATATACTGTGTATGTATTATTTAAGTATTATTTAAGACGTGTTGTCATATACTGTATATGTATTATTTAAGCCGTGTCTTCAGTAACTATCTAGAAATGATGAATACTCTTGTATGTGTGTGTTTGTATGTATGTTCATATTATTGAAATTCTGTCTGTGGTAAATACTTGGAAGTTCACTAATCCCACTGAATTTGTAGCATTTCTTAGTAGTTATATTATAAATGGGTAATTCAGTTTCCATGCCAGCCCTACAAGTTTTTGAAAAAGTTTACCTTAGGATTTTTGAGATTTCATCCACATCTAAATTATTTCTGTGCAAAAATTTATTTATAACTAAGAACATCAGGTCACATCTTCCTTCATTTGTAACCTCTGGAGTTGGACTGGCATGCAAAAATTTTAAAAGTTGAGTTTTGGGCAGCAGTAAAGATTCTTTCAGGCAATAGTGATTGTTTGTCTGTTTGTTTGTTTTTGAGACAGGATCTCCCTATGCAGTTTAGACTGGCCCTGTACTCGCTGTGTAGCTCAGGCTGGCATTGACTCCACAGTGATTCTCCTGCCTCTGCCTCTTAAGTGCTGGGATTACAGGCATGCACCACCACACTCAGCTAATAGTAATTTAATACACTGACAAAAGACAGTATCTGGGGATCCAATACTGCACAACCAAAAATCAATTGCTTAACTCTCAATAACTACCTCCCATTCATAAAACAAATGTTTGTCAGTTGGGAAGGTGAAGTTTGCTTCTTTTTCTATTTTCTGTTCCTTGATGGAGTGGCTAATTTCTTTAAATACCAGTACCTATAATTAGAATTTTACTTCAAATATACTTTGATTATGTTGAGTGTAAATATTAAAGTTTAGTGGTTACTTGACACACGTGTCTTTAGTTTCTCCTACTTTCTGTGGCTATCTTATATACAATGCATACATTTTTTAAACTAGTTATCTAGTTGATATTTTCTCTGATATTTGTAAATTCAGGGTCAGTTAGGATGCTGTAAAGCTGTTTACCACACCTGAAAACTTTTCTGAGCTTAGTTTCTTTGAAGGAAATTAGTATGAGATTAGTTAAATCGTCTACTCTTTTATGAAGATATAAAAACAGTGGTACAGTATTTTTTTAAGGGAGGAGTTGTTACATGTTATCATTTTAAGGAAATAAAACGATACTCAGTATTCTAATATTGAGTTTACTGAATAAAGGGAAACAAGAAAACCCTTGGAAAATATAATATACCTTGAAGTACACTGACAAAGGAAAGTAATTTTTTTCTGCTACTTTTTCTGTCCATATAGTTAAGAGTTACTCGATATTTAAAATTCTAGGTGAGAAAACTAGTATTTGTCATTGCATCATACAGTACTGCTTTGTGAGGAATCTTAAAGAACTTTTAATCATATAACCCTCTTGTAGACAAGAAAGCAATGAAAATGTCTCTATGAGCATATCCTAATAGCTATCTGATGCCTTTGCTAGTATTTTAAAGTAGTATTTGTGCTTTGTGATCCTGCCTTAGGTTTTTTACTCACTTGTCTTTAAGCAGGAAAATTTCTGAGAAATCTGAAAGTTAACAGAACTCAACCCCTTTCTTCCAGATCAGTAGAATGTTAGTTGCTTTTCAGCTCAAAATGTCTGTTTAAGAGTGCTATTTTCTTTTCTGGAGCGTGACAGCAAATAGAGAAGCCTCAGGTTGATTAAAGAAACTGCATTAACAATATATATTACTTCTTTTGTAATATAAAGGATCATGCTTAGTATCTTCACTGGTTTTTTGTTTTGTTCTTTAAAGCATTTACTTTGCTTTAGGTTTACCTAAAGACCATGGATCCCTAAAGAAAGCCCTATTGCTATTTTATTGAAAACAGATTTACCTAATCTAGTACATGATTGTGATTCATCTGAAATCATTGTATCTCAATCACTTCTTGGCCTTTTTACTAATATCAAGTAAAATCATTGCAGTCCAAACTAAGAATAGTAAAAGGCAAATTCTCATCTTAAAAAATATCTTTCTAGGTTGTATTAACATGAAAGATTAAGAAGGTAAAAACTAGATAGGATTAATTTTAAATCCGATTATATATGTCCTTTTTCTGACACAGAAAACATTGTTTTTTGGCTTTGGAGAACTGATTGAATTTGAGGGCAAAAAAGATATATTAAAAAAAATAAACGTTTTTGTGTAACTGATACTTCTAAAATATAGCTGTGAACCGTACCTTTTTTATGTTTTGTGAAATGAAAATGTAGTTGTCTTATTTAGACTTACAGTTTTGGTGTTTCTTATATAAAGAACTCTTACTTAATAAATTATTTTGCATACATCACGTTTTTTTCTACTTGAAATAACATTTTAAAGTATTTAATATTTGTCTTTAAATGGCTAAGAAGAGGGAAGGAAAATAAAATATTTTAGATCTATGTCACTCTGTAAATATAAAGTATTACTTCTTAACTATCTCTGATGTTTCTCTGACCTAATATACTTCAAATCCAAGTTCTTTATTTTTGTGACATACATGTAACTTTTAAAATATACCTCTGGTTGTATTTTATTTTTTAAAATTTACTTGGCAAAATAACATTTTATTAACTTCCTCCCTTAATTTTTGAGGCATATACCATTTTGAAATTGGATGTTATGTTTTGAAAATGAATCAAAATAGTAATTTCAAAGCATACTAATTAACACTGATTTTTATGACAGCTACAAAAGTAAAACCCTTAATTATTATCTATAATTAATAATACTTACGATCGTCAAATGTCGTCAAATGTTGCCATTCTTCAGAAGACTACTTTTTAGCTGCTTTTTGAGAAAATACTCAAAATGTTTGAGATTATTCTCTTTATGACTAACTTTAATTCAAAATGAAACATAAAATGTTTCATTAAACTTTAAATACACTTGAATAAGCAATTTAGCATAAAATCATTTAGTATAAAAAATTAAGCAAATTAAGTAATTTAGTATAAAAAGAAATAAAGGAATAATTTAAAGAGTACAGATGGTCACCACATGATTTAAATCAGTCACTTTTAGACTTGAATAACTTTTTAAAGAGATATTTTAATGAAAGACCACATTAAATTGAAAATAAACACATTAAAGAAAAATAAAATGGAGTATATATCAAGAATAGAATATATTTTAATGCTTAACACATTGAATACAAATAGTCTTTAAAAACATGTAAATGTCCACGTGTTAACTTTCTTTCAAAGGTGGAGAAAAGATTTTCCGAGAGAACACCTTTCACAGTTAATGGAGCTTGGAGGTTCCAGTTAAGGTCCCAGTGGTTTTATTTCAGATAGCTTATATTGTAGATTCATTGTCAGATATCTTTTTTAAGGTCTGTAGGCTGTGTTGAATAAAATTGTCTGCTCCTTGAACTTCAGAGAATCTGGAGTCGCTTCTCCTGACAGACCAGTTTTTCATTTTTATTGAATTCTGAATTGTGTCCGATGTAAAGTAGTAAACTATAGGGTCAAAACAACAGTTGGAAACAGCAATGCAGAGGGTGATTGGATACATTGTCCTTACTGCTGCCACTACTGAGCAATTAACAAACGTTTGTGTTCTCATAAGAGAATATAAAATAAGATTGATATTATAAGGCACAAAACAGAAACAGAATATAACCAAATGTACAAAAATCATTTTTAAAACCTTAGTTTTGTTTATTTTGCTTCTACTTAATGTAACAGGTTTATTTAAAGTTCTTAGCACCATACTAGAACAAGTTACATTCAAAATTAGAGGAATAAAAAATCCCACTGTTTCGATGAAAATTACAATCCTTGAGAGGTAAGTTTTCCACGTGGCTTCTGAAAAGTTTTCAAAGCAGGTTTCTGAGGTATTGTTAGGCTGTGAGTTGGTAGACTGAAAAAAAACTGCTGGTGCACTTCCTCCCATCACGGTTAACCACACAGCAGTGCAAACAATCTTTGCGTTTCGTTTGGTTCTTAGAGTCTTTGACTTAAATGGGTAGACAATTGCCAGAAATCGGTCTACACTAATGCACGTTAAAAAGAAAATGCTTCCGTACATGTTGGTATAAAACAACATTACAGAAATCTTACAGAGTACATCTCCAAATGGCCAATTCTGCGTTGCAAAGTAAAAAATCCTGAAGGGTAAAGTAAAAACGAAAAGCAAGTCTGACATTGCCAAGTTAATCATGTACGTTGTCGTTTCATTTCGCACTTTGAGGAGGCAGATGAAAATGTAGATGGCAACACAATTGGATATTAAGCCAAGCACAAACACCATGCTGAACATGCACCCATACAAAGTGTACTTAAAAGAGTCATCATACAAGCAGTGGGAGCTGTTTGCGCTTACCATTATAAAGGCACGTCCAGCTTGTGGCGTGGAGGTCCTTTTGTCAGCTGCCGTCTCCTTTGGTATTCAGATTTTGGTTCCTAGAACCTCCGGTATATTTTTTGCAAAGTATTTGGCTCTTTGAGCAGTTTTATAAAACACCTCCTTTTTCTCTGAAATCTCCAAAAGAAACATGAAACTTAGTGCTCCAAAGTTTCTAGTAGATTCTTCGACAGGAAAGTACTCTCATTTTGTAGTCTCCAGATAATCCATGAATCCAGGGTTTAAGTGAGGAGCAAATGCAGTCAATGAAGCCAACCCGTAAGTGCAGGCGTAGAGAAAACCGCGTTCCGAGTCTGGAGATAGAGCCACGTTGTCTCCTAAACTTGTCTTTCTGTAGTCAAGATGAATGTTCCAAAGTTAGGATTTTCTTGCACTCCAAACTGTTTTAAGCTTAGGTTATCTATCTCATTTTGCTTTTCAATGCAGAATTTCAGAGACTTAAACATTCCCGATTTGTCTTTTGCTTTTTTAAAATGAAGCCTTAAAAAAAAAAAAAAAAGTTTTCCTTTTTGGTATTCGTGCAGTAGATCCCAGATGGTGGTAAGTAGAAGAATCTTTCATAGGTTCCGAAATAAATTCCTAAGCATGTTTGCTCTTGCTGAATTGAGGCCTTTTCCGCAGTTGCCAGCTGTAACTGTGAGATGGGCTTTCTCTGAAGTGAAAAAGAAAGGCTTCCTAGATTTGTAGTATGACATCACAGGAAGAAGAGGCTGGGTTTGGACAAAGAAAGGTTTCAGCCCAGTTTGTTTGCAGTTCCTTTAATCTGATAATGTGTCTGCTGGGAGTATACCTAGGAGGCTTGCAAATGGTTACTGGCTGTTTCGCTGGCTTTTTATGTGGAAATACTTTGTGTGGTTCTGGCAATGGCTCAGAATTGTTTTTGTTTTGTTTTATTTGCATAATAATAATTGAGAGAAAGAAAAAAAATCAGTTTAAACCTGTTTTCTTATGTCTCTCATTCAGTTGCTTTTGTGTTTGGGATATGATCTTCTTTAGAAATAAAATATATAAGGGGGCATACTTACAGTTTTTAGGGCTATTTTAATGTGACAATTTAAAGAACTGTTTAATGACTGAAAGACCTTTAGAGGTGAATAATAATTCTGCCACTCGTGTGGCTTGTTTTTTTAGTTACTTGAGATTTAATTTATTTGATATGCTTGTGACTAGCTTTAATTCTGGCTCTCTTTAGTTTTTGATAATTAATTTTCTAACATTTCTCCTTCCTGTGAGACTAAATTACTTTTTTAGAGCTCTTTCAATATTTATGTTACCCTCTTCACAAATGTAGCTCAATAGTAGAGCATGTGTTTACCATTTTAGGCTCTGGATTCAATCCCCAGCACATGTGCAAACACACAAACATACACACACACACACACACACTAATACAGATAATAAAAAGGAAAGAAGGAGAATGTTTATCTTTTGTGTGGTATTTTATTTCACCCACAATTTAAGCATCCATAAAGGTGCATTCTTTTTTTAAAAAAACAAAATGCTTTCGTTCTAAATTTATTGCAATAAATTTAATAAATCTTCTTCTGGAGAAGATTTAATAAATCTTCTTCTGGAGAAGAAGAGTTCTGTGTAGCTGAATTTCAGGTTTATAATTTTATTTTTGTTCTCTCCAGCTCTTCCTTTAACTGTCCTCACTTGACATTAACCATATGCTATAACGTATTTTAGGTCTTATTTTCATTTAAAAGTTCCTATGAATGGTTTCTCTATTTGTATTTAAAGTATACTCATAACGCCCCCATCAAAGAGCATATGGGGTGAACATATATGAATGTAATGTTGTTTCCTCAAGAATCGAGGCTGTCACAACCATTGAGATACATATTTTTCTTATTTTAAACTACTTTCGTGTGTTTAGACGTGTGCGTGCGCACGCTCCAGGAGTGAACCGAGGTTCTAGCGCATGGCGGGAACTTGCTCTGCCATTGAGTTGCATCCTCTGCCCCATGGTCTTTGACAAAGGCTAGATCTAGTTGTGTTTTACAGTTTTACAGTATTCTCCCTTTTGCCTATCAGTTAAGGAATTTAAGAGCAGTTTACTTTTCCTTAATAAATTACTTAACTAATTTAAAAATAACACATTACAATAATAATGTTTTATACTGTCCTCACTTGACACATTTTTAATTTGCACATTTTTAATTATATTTATTGATGAATTATAATCTGTTGTTTCAACTTGGAAATTCATCTGTAATCAAATGGTGTAAATATGAATATTATTTATTACCAATAAACTTAAAACTGAGAGTTGAATTATTTTGCATCTTTCTAAAAATTTGGTACGGAAAAAAGGGATAAATGTGTTCATATTAGAAGGCTCTTAGAAAATTGGAGTGGGCAGTAATGAAAAAGTAATTAATAAGCCTTGACCTGGTCTAGTTTTACTTTCATTTTGAATGTGATACTTTTCTTAAAGAATTAGAATTTATTATGTATTGGAATATTCTTCATGTTCAGTTACTCAACTGCTACTCAGCTATTGTTTTTTCATGTTTGAGTTGATGCTTAAAATGAATAGATAACAATTTGCTGAATTATTCATTATTCAACATTATTTTCAATATTATCTGTATATTAATATACCTTTGTATTTCTAATTCTTAGCACAATTCTTGACCCTTAGTAGATACTGACATGTTTGCTAATGAATGAATCATATTAAGCTTGAATTTTGTTGAAACTTGTTTTTAACAAGCAATAAAAATGGAGCTGTTTCAGTGGGAAGAAAATTTATTATTGGATTTTTTGAGATACTTTATTTGACTGCTAACTTATGGAACCAAAGTGAAATTTGATGCCTTGAAAAGCCTTAAATTGGAATTTAAAAAAAATAC
Organism: Dolichotis patagonum; assembly: GCA_004027295.1. NCBI lineage: Eukaryota > Metazoa > Chordata > Mammalia > Rodentia > Caviidae > Dolichotis > Dolichotis patagonum. Next base: position 77,051 of record PVJX010002165.1, on the reverse strand, counting down.
AAAGAATGCTTTAAAAATTCAGAGAATTCAGTATACTAAGTAGATACTTTTATATTTGATAGACTAAGATAAATTTAATGTGAGATTTATATACTTCCAGAATTTAAAAATAAGAGTCAGTTTTTCTTATATGGATTCTTTTCCTGGTGGATAGGTGGGAGCTGAAACAAAACCAAAGTCAGAAGCTGAATTGGTAAAGATAAATTTTTTTCAGGGCTGTTGCAATAATATACATCTAAAACTAATTTGAGGGCCGGGGATTTAGCTCAGCAGCATAAACACCTATCTTGCAAGCATGTGGTCATGAGTTCAATCCCCGGTACAAAAAAAAAAACTAATTTGAATATAGTACACCTATACAAGTGATTTGAAGTATACTAAATCTCATTATGCATCTTATTACTTTTCAAATTTTAATTATATACAAAAGCCAGGTGACGAACAAGCTAGTTTTAAAGTAGATTTTTCTTTTTTAGTACATGAATGGTCTTAGTCTTTTGTGTGATTTTTTTTTTTTCAGGTTGAGAGAGAATATTCTGTTAAGAGAGAATATTCTGTTATCTATCAGACATTTAAGGATTTTGGGTAACTTGACAATTCTACTGTGTTTTGGCTTTGAGAAAAAGTTACCTAGGTCTGATTCAAAATAGGCTCAGAACAATGTTTGTTAAACCTTTATTGAACACCAATATAAATAAATACAGTGTCAGATTTATTCTTCAGTTAGTCTTTTCTTTTTCATTCAGGTTATTTTTTGTAGTAATAACATTTTTATCTTGCTTCTTCTTTATTTCCACTTCCATCTTTTTGTATAAATCCACTGCCTCTGATCTATATGGTTATTATGTCTTTTCTTCCCATTTTTAGTCCTGCGGTCTACCTGTTGCCCTTTACTAGACCTTCTCAGATCAACTCATGAATGACTCAACTAATTATATATTATCTTCTTGCTTCCAAAAAGAACTTATAGCAAACTATAGTTTTAAAATAAATATACTACCAAAATGTAAACATCTAAAATTTTAGTATTTCATGATATGCAAATTATATCTTAGTTAAAAAATTAAAAAGGAAGTCAGTATAGAAGAGATAGCACTTTGAAACATGAGGGCTGGAGATGTGGCTCAGAGGTAAACCACTGTCTCAGCATGTGTGGGGCCCTGGGTTACAGCTTCAGCACTGTAAAATAAGTTAATAAAGTAAGTAAATATGAAAAATATGAGAGAAGTGATTCTGAACATATCATATTTATTATCCTAAAGATTCACATTGGATTTAATAAATGTTTCAACCTCCCCCCAAAACTAAATCCATTATACACTAATAAAAAATAAAGTTGTATGTTTGTGGGAAGCAAGAAATACAGGAAAGTGTGGAAAATAATAGCAGAAAAATCAAGGGTGAGGGAAGCTGGTGCATTTGACACAAGGCAAAAATAGAAAAACGTATGTGTAGGATTGTATTTCCTCATTTAATGAAAGGAATCATTCCAGAATGTCAAAAAAAATTTTTATTGTGAAACTTTATGCATGCAGAATATTTTGTAATGGCAGCAATATTTATGAAATATTATTTCTATTCCCATTCGAGGAAAAACACTAAATATCAAGCTATGGTTCTGAGTAAACATTTTTTTGTTGTTGTTGTTGGTAGATAAATGATGTATTTTAACATTAGGCTAGTTTGGTCATCTAACACAAAAGATTTGGACCTGGGGACTTTGAAAATCCTTTCGTATACACCCCACCCTCTTTGGGAGCTAGTTTCATAACCTTTATGAGATTCTCAAACACTATGAGTAGAAACAGATAAGAAATACAGATCCAAAGAAATGAATTGTCAACAAGTCAAGCCCCCCAGGCTGTTTCAGAAATACTGCTGAAATATTTTGAAAATTTTTCGCAATGTGCCCTGGAAGGAATCTGGACTTCAGCTGTTAATGCATATTCCTTATGCATGAAATAAAGATGTGTGTGTAAGCAATAAAAATGTGAATCCTATGCATATTTTTTAATAGGAAAATGTGGAAGTGTAATATAAAGAGCACCAGACAAGAGATCCAGAGAAGCTTGATAGGCAGTCACTTGCGCGTCCTATGAGTCTGGTTTCTTGGCTGTAAGAGGAAGGGAGCTGAATGCACAAAGGTCCCTTGCTGCTTCCATATCTGATTCTGATTCTTTGAATACTTTGAATGTTTAACTGCCATGGGCTTTTTTTCTTCTTCATCTTATTTACTCTTAGGATAACAAATCAATGAGTCACTTTTTTTTCTTAATGTTTAAGGGTTTCTTATTTTGAAACTAGGCTGTACAAGAAATGTATATGAGACTCTTAAGAAAAGTAGAAATTTTAAATGTTTTTATAGTTCTGTAAAGATTAAATGAAAAAGTCTTTCCTTTATATTTCTACAGCATTCTTCTTTTAAAAAAACCTCCTTTTCGAAATACAAATAAGATGCCATTTGCTCTTACTATGAAATTTATCAAGGAGGTATTGATCAAAAGTATTCTTTTATTTAGTAAAGCATTCTCTCATTAAAAGTTTTGAAGGCCAGCCAAGCATGGTAGTGCACATTTGTGATCCTAGCTCCTGGTGACATTGAGGCAGGAGGATCACAAGTCCAAGGCTAACTTGGCCCATCACGACCTGGTCTCCAAAAGGAGAGGTAACAGTCTCCAAAAGGGGAGGTAACAGTCAGTGGTAGAATGCCTCTGTGTTCAATCTCCAGTATGGGGTGGGGAGTGGAGGCCATGGTTACTCCGGAGTTGTACCTAACGTGACATTGAGAATAAGGTGCAAAAAAAATTGTTTTAAATGAAGGTATTTGCAACTCAAGCAAAAAATAAATTTGCTCAAGGTTAAAAGAAAATGTTGAACCGTGATATTTAAAATATGAAAAAAAAACCAGTTTATTCTGAATGTATGCATTTTGAATACAGAAAATGTTCACTTGGGTGAGAAGTGGGTCTTTTAGGTTCTTCTCTGTCTCTTAATTTACATTTAAGAGAAGAGCAGTTTTCTCACTTGGATACTTCTGAAGTCTACTTACAGTAATTTTCTACTTAGGTTTAGATACTAGACATTTTTAATTTAATAAGCATTTGTAACTTATGTAGACAATATATTTTCTATAAAAAAGATCTTTCAACCCATATGGAGAATTAAGTTTTAGGTTTGCTGTAAGTCTGTTTGATATCATTTGAAAGTGATTTACTTTCCTATCTTCATTGTAGGCACTTAAAACTTGGTTACATTTTTACTGGAGTGTTACTCATCTACCCAAGTTCAAAGGATTGAACCAGTGGGTAGGGGTTGGGTGGAAGTAGAAGAGGAAAGATTTAAAGGAAAATGCATGATGATTGTGGCAAACTAAAAGTGGATGGAAATGATTGTAATAGGTCCAAGCCAAGGAGGTAAAGGGCATTAAGAGGGGCAGTGATGTTAATGTATTTTAAGATTTAAAACTTCAATAAGCATATTTTTTTCTGCCAATACTTTAGTTGTTCCTTTTTCCTTCTATCTCTGCTTGCTTCCTTCTCCCTCATGTCTGCTTCTTAAAATCCTATCGCATTTTCATATGGAATCCTCTCAATCTAATCTATTCCTTTTTGTATTTCTGTAGTCCTTTGTCTTGTTTTTAAGACAGACTTATGCAATTCACTTAAGATTCAAAACAATTACAGTACAAAACGTATTGTTAACTGTTTGTGTGTCACAGAGATGAAGACTACCAATGTAGTACAGGACTTTCAGAGGAGATAATATTTAATAAAGTGTGGCTTTTACAATTAAATAAAAGATGTTAACTTCAGGTCTTGAAGTTTAAAGCCAATCTGGTATAATGTCTTAGTGAAACCCCATTAGTAGAGTCAGGTTGCCTTTCCATCCAAAAACGCGGAATATTATTTGAGTGACTATTTTCCCCATTCTCATAAGAATATTATGTAACCTAATCCTACTTTAAATTCCTTGAAGTTAATTATTCACATACAGTGTATACTTTAGGGCATAAGAGCTTAGTTTGGTCACTGAAAGTCAAGGTGGATTGCAATTTTCTGTTTCAACTACTGTGGAAAAAGCAAGGTGTAGTGAAAAGACCAATTTGACTAAATGTTAAATTATCTGAATTCTAATTCCAACTACTAAAAATTAATGTGACCTTGAACAGATAATTTGACTTCTCTGTTACGTATTTGCAAAAGAGTATTCAATTAGACCTGTAGAATCCTTTTTAGTCCCTAGCTTTTTAACTTAGTCTCCACATGAATTCCGAAAGACAGTACTGGTTTTACTATTATTATATTGTTTCCGTTTTATAGATAAAGAAGCTTGAATGTACAGTTGTGGTTTGCTTAGAATTGTGGGTAAATGATGGAGAATGATGAAGTCAGAACTAGAAACTAGGTCTGCGCTGTATGTATGTGCTCCAGTTTCTTGTATGTGTTTGTCAGATGGAAACATACATAACACAAGTACATGCATAAGTGAGTTGCATAAAGAACCCTGATCTTAAAATCTAAAAATCTTTGTCTCCTGTATTGGACTTTACTTTGGGAAGACTCTAATCCTAAACTGTGGAATAGCTATAATGTGCCTTTCTGGCCTTTTGGATGGTTTTTAAAACAAAATGAAGTGAAAATACATTGTAAGTGTAATTCTCTAAAAAGTATTCTTATAGAGGAAGTAGGCTACTGTGCCTTAATTTTACAGAGATAAAGGCTAAACTGTAAAAACGAATGATAACATTTTTCTGGGTTTTGTGTGTGTGTGTGTGTGTGTGTGCATGGTTTTTTGTTTTTGCGGTTGTGGGAGTGGAACCTGCGCCTTGTGCATGCTAAGCAGTAATACTGAGCTACCTCCTCAGTCCTGTTTTGTTCTGTTGACTTAATAGGGGGCTTGTGCTTTATATATGCCAGTTAAAGAAGTTACCATTTGATATATTTTGTATGTCTTTCTGGCACGAATTCTCTGTTGATTCCTATGTCTTCAAGATTTCAACTTGCTTTGTCTTCCAGCAGATTTAGTGTTTCTGATTTAATATTTAGATCTTTGATTCATTTTGACCTTAGTGCATAGTGATAGACATCAGTCTAGTTTTAGTTTTCAGCATATGGGAAGCCAGTTTTTCCAGCACCACTTACCAACGAGGCTATCTTTCTTCCAGTGAACATTGTTTGGCCCCTTTATCAAAGATAAGGTGGCTAAGTGTATTTGTAGTTGTGGTCCTATCTTCTAATCTATTCCACTGATCTTCAGGGCTGTTTTTATTCCACTACCATGCTGATTTTATCACAATAGCTTTGTAGAATACCTTCAAGTCAGGCATTGTGATGCCTCCTGCCTTGCATTTGTTGTCCAGATCTCTTCTAGTACCAGATGAATTTTAGGAGTGATTTCTGTAGATCTATGAAGTATGTTAATAGTATTTTCATTGGAATTACATTAAATCTGTATAACAATTTGGGAGATTGGCCATTTTCACATTTTCTTCCTATCACTGACCAAGGAATGTCAGATTCTCTTCAATTTCTTTTTTTCAGAGTACTGTAATATTCACTGAATAGCTCTTTTACTTCCTTTATTAGACTGATTCCTAAGTATTTCATTTTTTTGAATGCTACTGGGAAGGGTGTGGTTTCTGCTGTTTCTCTCTCAGTGAGTTTATTGTTTGTGTACAGGAATGCTCTTGATTTGTGAGTGCTGGCTTTGTATCCAGCTACAGTACTGTATTTGGTTATTACATCTAGAAGTCTTTCAATGGAGTTTTGGGGTCTTCTATGTAGAGTATCATGTCATCTGCAAATAATGATGGTTTAACTTCTTTTCCTATCTTTATTCCTTTTATTTCTCTTTCTTGTCTACTTGCTCTGACTAATATTTCCAGCACTATATTGAATAGGAGTGGTAATAGTGAACATCATTGTCTTGTTCCTGATTTTAGAGTGAAAGCTTTCAGTTTTTGACCGTTTAATATGATGCTGGCTATTGGTTTGTCATAGATGGCTTATATCAAACTGAGGTAAATGCCATCTGTTCCAATTTTCTGTAGGGTTCTTTTTGTGAATGAGTGTTGAACTTTTTCAAAAGCTTTTTCTGCATTTATTAAAATGATCATGTGATTCTTATCTTTGGCTCTATTGATATGGTGAATTACATTTATTGATTTGCTTATATTTAACCATCCCTGCATTCCTGGGATGAATTCCACTTGGTCATAATGTATAATCTTCTTGATGACTTGCTGCATTCTATTTGCCAGCATTTTATTGAGAATTTTTGCATCTATGTTCATTGGGCACATTGGCTTGTAGTTCTGTTTTTTTGGTTGGGTCTTTCTCTGGTTTTGGTATTAAGGTAGTACTTGCTTCAAGGAATGAATTAGGGAGAATTGCTTTCCTTTCAATTTAATTGAAGAGCTTGAGGAATGTTGACATTAAGTCTTCCTTGAATTTCTTGTAGAATTCAGCAGTGAATCCATCAGGACCTGGGCTTTTCTTTGTTGGTAAGGTTCTAATCACATTTTCAATTTTGTTAACTAAAAGTGGATTATGCAGCAGTTTTACATCTTCTTGATCCTTTGGTAATTCATGTGTTTCTAGGAATCTGTCCATTTCTTCTGTGCTATCAAACCTATAAGAGTAAAGGCTTTTGAAGTAGGTATTGATGATATTTCGTATTTCCAGGAGGTCTGTAGTGATTTTTCCCTTTTAATTCGTTATTGCATGAATTTGAGTTTTTTTCTCTCTTCTTTTTAATAAAATTGGCTAGTGGCTTATCAATTTTATTTATTCTTTCAAAGAACCAACTCTTTGATTCATTAATTCTTTTTATTGTTTTCTTAGTCTCTATTGCATTAATTTCCACCCTGATTTTTATAATTTCCTCCCTTTTTTTGGCTTTGGGCTTGACCTACTCTTCTTTATCTAGATATCTGAGGTGTAGCACAAGGTTGTTTATTTGTGTTTGTTCTGTTTTCCTGATGTGGGAATTCACTGCCGTAAATTTTCCTCTTAGGGCTTTCATTGTATGCCACAGGTTCCGGTAAGTTGTATCAGTTTTTGTTTGCTTGCAGATATTGTTTAATTTCTTCTTTAATTTCCTCTGTGACCCATTGGTTGTTCAGGAGTATATTATTAATTTCTATATGTTTATGGAGTTTTTTCAGTTTCTTTTGTCATTAATTTCCAGTTTTATAGCACTATGATCAGATAACATGCATAGAATAATTTCCATTCTTTTGCATTTACTTAAGCATGTTTTGTGGGCTAGTATATGGTCTATCTTAGAGAATGTCCCCTGGAAAGCTGTGAAGAATGTATATTCTGTTGTTGGATGAAACACTCTGTACATGTGGATTAAGTCCATTTGTTCACAAGTTTGATTCAGTTCCTTTATTTCTTTGCTCATTTTTTGCCTTGTTGATCTGTCTTTGTGTCAATGGAGTGTGAAGGTCTCCTGTTATAACTATATGATTGCTTATTTGATTTTGCATTTCTATTAATATTTTATATAACTGGGTACTCCCATATTTGGTGCATATATATTTAAGATTGTTATCTCTTTCTCTTAAAGTTTTCCCCTGACCAGTATGTAGTGATCTTCTTTATCTCTTTTAATCATTCTTGGTTTGAAGTTCGTGTTTCTGCAAACAGAATAGCTGCCCCTGCTGTTTGGGGGGTTCCTGTTGCATGAAGTATTGTTTTCCATTATTTAACTTTCAATCTACGAATTTCCTTTTGGATTAGATGAGTTTCCTGTATACAGAATATGATTGGATGTTGTTTCTTGATCCATTCTGCCAGTTTTTTCTTTTAATTGGTGCATTGAGCCCATTTACATTAATGGTTATAAGTAATATATATTGGCTTATTTTTGTCATGTTGTCTTTCTGCTGTTCTTTACTTTTCCCCTCTGTATAATTGTTTGTGCTACTTGGTAGTTTGTTTCTGTTGGTGTTCTTGAAGTTGTTATTTTTTGTCTTTCTAGAATATCTTTCAGTATTCTTTGCAGGGATGATTTAGTGGTCATGAAGTTCTTCATCGTGGAAGTATCTTATTTCTCTATCGATTTTGAAGGACAGTTTTGCAGGTTACATCAATCTGGATTGGAAGTTGTTTTCCTTTAGCATTTGAAATACCTCACTCTGTGCTCTTCTTGACTTCATTGTTTGTGTTGAGAAGTCTGCTGTGATTCTGATGGGATTTTCCTTTATAGGTGATTTATTGCTTTTGTTTTAACAGCTTTTAATATTCTGTTCTTATGTTGAATTTCTGGGATGTTGATTATTATGTCTGGGTGTAGATTTATTTTGGTTATGGCTAATTAGAGTTTGATATGCTTTACTTATCTTTATGTTAGTTTAATTTCCCATGTTTGGAAAATTTTTAGCTATTACTTCTGTAAATAGTCTTTTGATATCATTTGTGTTGTCACCTTTTTTTTTCATTTATACCTGTTAATGTTATATTGTTTTTCTTTGCATCATTTTGCAACTGTTGAACTGTTATTTCCTGATTCCTTGTTAGTTTTAAAAGATACTTTCTTTCCTGTTCACTAGCCTCAATCTTTTCTTCGAGGTCTGAAAGTCTATTGACACATTCAATCAGGCAGTTTTGCCAGCTTTTGATGGAATTTTTGATTTCCTGGATATCTCTTTAAATGTTTCATGCATTCTAGTTTCTTATATTGGTCATTCAAGGTTTCAGTCATTTTGCCATGTATCTCTATTTTTTTTAACTATGTCTTCTTTAGATGTGTTCAGCATTTCTTTTATTATGTCCCTCATTTCTTCTTTTACGTGGGAGATTATTTGTGATCTGAGTTTCTTCATAGCTTCTTGGAGTTGTTCCTTTACTTCACTTGCTATCATTTCTGAAGTTTCAGGTATATGGCTTACATCTTATTCTATGTCCATGTCTCCTAGGCTTTTTTGGCATGGACTGGAGGTTTGTGACTACATTTTGCTCTTGTTTTGTCATTTTCCCGTACTCCCCTGGGGCAGTTGAATGCAATGTCTCAGTTGTTGCTTGGATTGGAGATGGTTGTCTGTGCTGCAGGGAGTTTCCCCAGTTGAGTGGGGGATGTTAAACAGTCCTTACAAGGTCCCTAGTGGCAGGCACTCAAAGGCTCCCCAAATGGGGGTGGGTGGGGGATGTGTTGAGCAGAGCTTCAGTGCATTCCACATGGCTCACTGAAGCTACCCGGTTGCTTGGCATTCCACATGGCTCACTGAAGCTACCCGGTTGCTTGAGGTCACTGGGCTGGGCCCTAACAGATTCTGAGTGGCATACTAAGACTGATTGGTATGTGTAGTACGCTGGGCAGGCCTTCAGCTCATGCCACACAGTGCACCAAAGCTCCCTGGCTTCTTGGGGCCACTGGGCAGGTTCCAGCCAGGTTCTGAGCAAGGTCTCACGGCTGCACAGCTAGGCAGAGTTCACTGTGGAGGCCTTCAGGTCGCATGGCTTCTGGCTACCTGGTAAATAGTTCTTTAGGATAGCAATTTGGTAAAAAAGGGAAGACTGCTTTACCTCTTATACCACCATTAACTCCAGTGATATAATAATTTGAATTAAAATTACTGCATTAAAAACAGTTGCTCCATGAAATTTTTGGGAAAAAAAGGAGTGCATTTAAAAAAAAATTAGCAGTATGTCTAGGGTATAGTTCAGCGGGAAACACTTGCTTAGCATGTTCAGGGCCCTGGGTTTGATCCCCAGCACCCAAAAAAGAAATAATAACATAAAATAAATTTGAAAAAAACAGAATAGAAAAGGTTTCCAAAGATCACTTATGAAGTTTTAAAGAAAAAGATACAAGGCTTACTAGTTTTTTTGTAACACTGCCATAAAGTACAAAGTATCAGTTGATCATATCACCTTTTATATAGTGTTTAAATGGCACATTTCTTTGTAGAAAGAAATATATTAGAACAAACTAATAAAAATTAACAGCCCTTCCAAAAAATGGGGAAAGGATCTAAACAACCATATAATTTTTGTTCTTTGATGTAGTTCTAAGTGTCCAAATTTAATAATTTCTTTTTAAAGTTTATCTTCAAAATAAAATGATTATTAGTTTAGAATTTATTTTATTTTACAGATTATCGATGTTTGTAAAATCTAGTTCTGTGAATATTGTTAGAAATGCGTTTAAAACCAGAAATGTTTTGACTTTAGGCATTCATATAGGTATTTTGCCCTTAACCCAATTAGAATTCAAAGAAAAAGACTGAGTTATTAATATATACAGATTTTCTAAAGTGTAGACTTACTAGTAAAGTTCCAAGCCACTTGTCATCCATTCCCAGTACAAAATTCTGTGGTCATTTCTTTTATTAGTTTTCCTAGTATAATTGTTTTAACTAACTGATTCAAATTCTTAGAATGTGTAAGGGTTCCCCATCAATACCAGAGGTTACTACCACTGCCTGAGGACAGAAACAAAAGACCAGAAGGACTTCCCCTAAAAGGCCACTTTAAAACCCAGGCTTTTGTTGTTGTGGTTTTAGTTACACAGAGGTGGATCCTTTTGACCTGTTTAAAAGAAGTTGCTGGATCATCATCTTGGTCATTATAGGAAAATGGGAGAAGCACTTAATTTTTTTTTTTTTTCCTGCTAGACTGAGGATGTAACCCAGTGGTGAGTGCCCTAGATTTCATTCCCAGCACTGAAAATACCTTTGCTGCTTATTAATTCATCTCTGGGTCCAGTGATACTCATTTATTCAGTAGTATTGATTAAATGTCAACTGCATACCAAATGCTGTTCTAGTTACTGGGAAAACAACACTGAATAAAACAAAATCACTGACTTTATATTTTATGTGGAGGAGACAAGTCAATAAGCAGTTATGAAATTAGTTGTGTGATGATGAGTTCTGTGAAGCAAAATATAGTTAGGAGAAAAGAGAAGTGTTGGCTGTTACTGTCCTGTATTGGAAGAAGACCTTACATTTTAACAGAGATTTGAAAGAAATGAAGGAATGAGTCATATGGATATCTCAGGAAAATTAATCTTTAACTGATGAACATCTTTAAAAGGCCTTTCCCACCCACTCAGTATATCTAGTCTCATCTACCATAAATTCACTCGCTAGGTTCATATCCTCAAGATTGTCATGGAAATTGGAAATTTCTAAATAACATTTCTGCTTGATAAAACTGCTTATCTACTTCTGATGTTTGTTTTGCATGACACCTAATAAAATATGAAAGGTTTTTTTCTTCTTTGTTTTGGGATACTTGACAGTGTCCTCAAATGACTTAAGAGAGTAGCTGACTTTAATTAAAAGGAGCCCCAGGTCAGTGGAATCATTTCAAGTCAGATTCCACCCTGACTTTGTTTTCCCTGTGCAGTGATTATGTTCCTGTATTTTTACTCTTCTCTGCTTTGGCTAGCACTCCATTACTTTAAAAGACTCAACTTTATTCTCCTGAGTTCACTTTTCCTGACATCAGTGATATCTTACATCCTCTAACAGTCTTCTGTCTATGCTTTGATGAACATCTAAGATCCTCATTGTATTTTTATATCCTATTTGTCTTTTCTCTATAACGTAGTATCCGGTTTCTGGACCTACTTAAGATTCTGTGCCTGTCTTTCAAAAAGATAGTCTTTGGCCTTACTCTTATGTTGTGACACATAACTTACCAAACACTATTGCCTGGGACCCTAACTTTACCTTTCACCAAACCTCTGCACAGTTTTCTAAGGGAATATGATGTCATTCCATTGTTTCTTTGTTCCTTAATTTTCCCTAGGAATAAAATTTAGATTTATAATGTAGAAAAGATACATCATTAAGGCTCCTAAAAAGCTATAATAAGAGAAGTAGAATAAAATGGGAAGGAAAAAAATAACCCTACCCTAGCACTGAAATGACTCAGCTGTTTATAATTTTCCATGTTTAATTTCAGTCTGTGTCTCATGCTTATGTAGTTGAAATCAGATAATAACATCATTAAGATTTGAAAGAGGACACTGTTTTTTCTTTTAATACGTTCTTAGGTAAGGATACATTCTACTGTATCTTTCAAACTGTTTCTTACCATTAATTTCTTAGTGATTATAACCAGTTGTCCATTTTAAACATTAGGAGAAGTGAATGAGTTAATTTCTGACATGAACATACATGTAAATGAAAACCTGAGTACTTCTATGACATATTTTGAGTAAGATTAGTTAGAAATATGTTCACTGTTTGTAGACTTTAATATTTTTGGAAAAAATACTGTGTTTTTCTATTTAGGAAAATATACATACTTAGGTAAATTTAGAAAACAGGAAAATGTACTTTCAACATTTTAAAACATTTAAGATTATTTAGACTTGCTAACTATAAATTTTAAAATAATTTTTGGTCAGAAACAGGATAAGTGTTATATAAGATGCATAACATTGGAGGGAGAGAGTTGGAATTGTTTCCTTGCTTCGTAATATATGTGGGGAGGGCTTTTGCAGGGATTCCCTCAGAGTACCTACTGGAGATGAATCTAGCAAAATAATTTTGTTGAGAGGATTTCTACCAGTAAATAAACCTTAAATACATAGAACAGATTGTATTCAAATTAAACCATTTTAAACTACTAGTGAGAAACAACTTTAAATCCTCAACAACAGCATAATTCTTTTTTTTTTTTTTTTTGTCTTTTGAGCCAGGGTCTCCCTGGTCAGGCTGGCCTTGAGCTCAATTGGTAGCCCAGTCTGGTATCAAACTTGAAACTATCCTCCTGACTCAGCCTCCTGTGTGCTGGGGTTTACAAGAATGGGCCACTGCACCCGGCTTAACAGCATAATTCTTATTTGATAAACCTTTTCACTGTTTCGTTTTACTATTAACCAAAATACATTTTCCCTTTAGTAGGTATGTATTGCATTGTAAAACAATGATATCATTAGAAATTATGAAAACTAGGAAAATGTGTAGTTTGGCTTAGTCACATTTATTCCCTTTGTCATCTTTAAATTAGTTTCTTCCTGACAAAGGTCATATCTTAAGACTTTAGTCTTTATTACCTCAGTATTTATTTAAATGTTACAAGACAATATAATCTTAAAGATCTTGATAATTAGGAATGAGCTCCCTAATAAGAATGGCTTTGTATTTCATTATCTTATAAATTGAAACCTTGAAGTTTTAAAATTTTACTTCAGTGAATAGTTTTGGGATTCAATCTTAATAATGAAAGAGAAGAATTTTTAACCTAGTAGTTTACTATCATTCTGCCAGGCAGGAGTGTACTTGCCTCAGGTGCTTTCCCCAACAACCTCAAGATTCCTCAGAGTCCCTTTCCCCATAGGAAGCCCAGGGGCAGGTGATGCCAGCAGAAGGGACCCAGTCACAACCAAGAGCCTGGCCAGATGAGTGTTTGACCCCCCAGGCCCAAGACTCCTCCTCCTAGACCAAAGACAGTAGCGCAGTAGAGGAGAAGCCATTGGAAGATTCACCAAACCCTCCCCCGCTAAGGGACACTCAGCAGCCTGACCTGGGGAGAAGGTGGAGGTTCATATGAGTATGTTGTATGCTGATCCTTTCTCCATTGGTTTGCTTTTGTACCTTTGTTGAATAGAAAAAAAAAAAAAGTGAGACAAAGAGATATAAGATATACGCTAACCATATCAATAATTATATTAAATGATTAAATGTAAATGTTTTAAGGAGCCCAATTAAAAGATAGATTACCAGGGTGTATAAAAAGCAAGACCCAAATCTATGCTATCTACAGGAAGATAACTTTAAATATAAAGACACAAATATGTTAAAATTAAAAGAATAAATCAAAATATTAGAAACCTAGAAATAAGGAAAACTAAGGATAATTGGAAGATTTGTAGAGGGATAGGAGATTAGGTGGTTGATCACACAATAACCAAAGAAAATATTGAAGGAATCATAATTGATTAGTGATGAAGGTAATGAGTTTATGTTAATGTTTGAATATATTTGAGATGTTTGTGATACATCTACCTGGAGATCTTTACATCCAACTGGAAGTATGGATTTATAACTTAATAGTTTTAGTCAGAAATGTATATTTTAAAGTAATACAAATACAGTTAGAGTCATGATTGTGTCTCAACCAGCATACATAGGCAGAAGGATCCAGTGGAACCAGTATTGAAAGACCAGAGAAATAAAATGGAAAAGAACTACCAGAAAGGCCAGGGTTATTTTTTTTCTATTTTCTATTTTAGTTTTGTTTCACAAGACAAAACAGTCTTAGAACAGTCTTAGGCTTTGGCTTAGGGTAGTACAAAAACATTTCCTGTATTGTAGGTCCAATAATCCTTAAAATACCTAGGAAACAATAGCAATTCCTGCCTTCTACTTCCCCTATTGTTAATTTTCCTACCAGCACTGGAGACCTTATGCTTACTTAGATAATCTCTCACAGGAGCGCTGTTACCTTATAGCCGTGATGTCCTTTACTTTCAGCACTGTTTCATGCTTGCTTTAGAAATGTATGCTAATTATGAAAGATCATTTAGAATACACATATGGCTTCTACTTTTTCTATCGATAGTATTTATTTGGTGGGATTTATACCAATTTTACTGACCGCAAGAGTCTGGTTTCCTTCACAGGATTAAGTAGCAAAACAGAGTGAAGAACAATTATGCTCATAGTTAATTTGAGTAAATAAGTAATGACATGAGACAGCTTGTCTGAGTCCAAGAGAAAACTACCACCTGAATCCTTGATGGAAAAAGTATTACAGAAAGAAATACATATATTGCACTTTCAAAAGTTTTAAAGCTTTTATAGGTATGTTTTTTGTTGTTTTTTTCTAACATCAGCTTCTGTGTTAATTATCTAGTGAAGTGTTAACTACTAGCAACTTACAACAACAAATGTCTCTTACACAACTTTGAAGATCCGGAATCTGGGAGTGGCTTAGTTATGTGGTTTTGGCCCAGGTCTTCTCATGAGAGATCCTTCATTTGTCAGCCAGCTCTTCAGTGGTTTTAAGACTTTACTAGGGTTGGAAGAATTAGCCTCCAAGTTCACTCCCGTGCTTGTTGCCAGCTCTCAGTTCTTCCGTGGCCAGTGGCCACAGGCTGATTCAGTTCATTGCTGCTTGGGCCTCTGTGGGGGAATTTCTCATGAAATGGCAGCTTCTTCTTCCCAGAGAAAGAGGTTCTAAAGAGAAAGAGAATCTAAGATGGTAACTCAAGTGTTTAAAATGCTTATCTCAGAGGAGACATGCCGTCACTTTTACCAGACTCACCAGCCACACCGGACCCTGGTACAGGAGTGGTCTGCAGAAGGTCGTAAATAACCAGTGCTGAAACGAGCCTGGAGGCAGCTGTCACAGTGTCAGTCATTGTCAGATAGAAACACGTCATGTCATCAGCTTTCTTGTTTGTGTTTTCCTGTTTAATTTAACCCGTAATATGAGTGTGCTGTGTGTTAACATCCTAGAAATATTTAGCAGTACAGACATTCCTTGTTCAGACCTACTTGTTTAACAGCTGGTCAGACTTTCAACCTACTTGTCAGACTTACAGTGCCCCCCCCCCAATTTTTCAGTACAGTTCTGTACATTGTGTTTATAGGTCCTCACTGCCATTTTTTGTACAGGACACCTTGTTTATACAGTACTGGAATTGTTGCTATACTATACAGTGCAATACATTATAGTATTTCATGTCAGAGTTATGCAAATAAAAGTAAAGTCATCAAGTTGGAGTTCCCTTTGACCATTTCTTTGTTCTGAATATTGTAATGTACATACTATAATATATAATTCCTCTTTTAACAGCCTGATTATGGGCCAGACATGGTGGCACACACTTGTAATGTCAGCACTCAGAAGGCTGAGGCAGGAGGATCACAAGTTTGAGGCCAGCATGGATTATATAATGAGTTTAAGGACAACTTGAACTACATAATCTGACCCTGTCTCAAAAAAAAACCAAACCAAACCAAAACAACAATGAAGCCATGAAAAACAAAAAAACAGCAACAAAAAACCCCACGTAATCACAGGAATAAAACTTGGTCATTAAATGAGGAGTGTCTGTATTTATTGAGTGTCAGGGAATTTTTGAGTTTCACAATAGAAACTGTTCTTTTTTATACCTGTGCCTGAATTATTATTAGCAAATAGAAGTTGGGAAAAGTTTGTTTGAAAAGAAACTTTTAAACTTAGTAAGACAGGATATAGAGGTATTACAGTATCGCTATTTAAGGATAGTGAATCACTTTTCAGAAATTTGTATCAGAATTAGAAAAATACAGTTAATAGTTCTTGAGGCATGAGAGAGGTAGTAGAGATAGGGTGGGAAGGAGATAGAAGACAGAGATGCTCAGGAATTTTTTTTTAATGTAGGTGTTCTCCCTTCCTGGGTATACTAAAATCTTTAAGGGTAGAGAGTTTAAAGGAAAACCTGGCATGTGTGTTTAGAGAGTTTCCTCAGCAACTCTGCCCTACAAATAAGTTACAGGCATTTCAGAAAGAAGGAGTTTTACATTATAAAACAACTGAAAACTAAAGCCATATGTGTTAGAAAGTATTAACTATTTTTCTTTGAGTCTTGGGATAGAAGTAGCTAGGATTGGGAGACAACTTTAGCTCTATTCTGTTAGGAAAAGAGAAAGGAAACTGGATATAACAAATACATCTTTCTTTTATAAATAGTTCTGCCTAGGTTGGACTGAATTAATTTTAGTTGCATGTTTTGGTGAGAACTCAAGGTCTCCTAAAATGTCATGAAGAGAAATACAAAATCAGGCCACTCCTGGTGAGCATTTGTGGGTTTATACACATACTACTTCAGTTAAATAAAGATACTTAGTCCATCAGTGGCTAGAAAATGTGAAACATGTAGTATAATGATATATGCATCACCCAGAATGAATGTGTGAGGTGTTGTTGGCATTAATTTACTCAAATGAAAGGCATTAGATTGCCTGTTAGAGTGCTGCTACATATAGGAAAGAAAGTGCCCCTAGATACAGGAAAGAATGCTTTGGCAATAAGAACTACACTAAAGAGGTGGTAGAGTTTCCTTCTCTCAAATCATGTTTGCCCCCTTGTTCAGATTCCTCCATAGGAATAGGATAACCCATGCCTAGCATCAGGGTTAGGTCTTAGGAATTAAAGAATTCTTTCTGTGGTACAACACTATTACAAAAGTGGTCCTTTATAAAGGATACAGAAGTATCCTTTATTGGTCCACTGGCACTGAAAGAGTTGAGAACTTCTACAGTTTTACACATACACTAATGACTGTGTGATTTTCACATCTCTATTCAAAATGTATCAAGTATCTACTTGGTGTCTAGAGAGGGACAAGTAGGTTGTGAAGACAATTTTTTTCCTGAAAGTTGAGGGAGAACATCTTTAACACACACTTACATACATCCAAGTGACTCAAACAAAATAATCACATCAAATTACTGAAAGGTAAGAAAAGAGTTGACTGTTCAAGTGATAAATCAGTAAAAGGTAACTAGAATCTGAATAACTGAGTAGGGTTTGGGAACTTAATTGTATGGTGGTTTGGCTAGGACAATTTCTTTGAAAACCCTCATTTGATATCTTTAGGTCTTTTCTTATAGACTCTTCTATTACTCAGCTCTGACTCTTCTGATTTCATGCCTGGGGAATATGATCATCGCTGAAAATACAGGCTCTGTAGAAAAGAAGCAATACAATCCTCATTACCTAAACTTGTCCTTAATCCTGTCAGTCTCGGTATGCTTGCACCTCCGTAGAATGCATCAGGAATTCCCTAGTCCAGAAGATGCTGTTTTATACTCTTCAAAGAGTAAACATACTTATTTTTCCCAGCAGTAAAGAGAGGAGAAAGAATATCTAGAAGTCAAACTTCTTTTCCAGTAGACTTCCAGCCAGTCTGTCTGTTGTCAATCCCCAGCTCATCCCCAGGAATCTGCTGTCACTTCACTTCTGAAGGGTTAACAGTTCATTTAGTTTGCCTGTTGGCTTTCTCTCCTGCTGGTTTTTCCATCCTACTTTGTTCATAGCTGAGCAAGTTACCACTTCTCCATCTGCTTTTCAGCTTTAAAAGTTTTTTTTCTGATCATTTCCTCTAGTCCCTTTTTTCATTAGGTTTAAGTCTGTTAAAACGACTTCATTGATTCTATTTTTAGTGGGAAGCAGGAGTTAGTATATGCATTCAATTTGCCATCTTTAACCAGCATTGTTTACTTTTTAAGGCTCTAGTTTAACTTGTGGTTTTGTCATGTAGAAGTTTTCAGTTTACATGCATGCACATCTGTTCGTCTTTTTCATTATGAGTTTGTGTTTTCATCAAAAATACAAAGTTAGACAATAAAATGATCTTCTGTATTTACTTCTAATACTTTTTAGTTTTTTCTTATAAATTTGTTTTGTGTATTTCATGAAGGTATAAAGATCTTGTTTTTTAAAAATTGCTAGCTGGTTTTCCAGCACTCTATTTACTATAGTATTGTTCACATATTTTAAAAAACTATTTATTCTGCAGTGTTTTGTGTTTTTGACTTAGTGATGCTGTACTAGTTTTTATGTAAATCCCATTGGTCTTTCTGTCTTTCTTAGTGACAGCATGAGAAATTCTTTCCCTAAAGGATATTCAGTGAATATCCTTTACTGAATATCCTTTAGGGAGTCACCTCTAGAAAATTACAGTTTTTGAATCAGTATTTCTAACAGTTTTTACTTAGTCTCATTTTTGTAACTGATGTTTTTAAAATTCCACTTTTAAGCTTTTTGGTTATATAGAAATATAATATATAATAGTTTTCTGTTGATTTTGTAAGAGCAGTCCTGTCTCTTGTTTCTTACTCTAATTTCTCTGTAGATTCTTTTGAGTTTTTTATACTGTCAAATCATCTGTGGGTAATGATGTTTTGTTGTTTCTTCATGTCCAATGTTTCGATCTTTTATTTCCTTTCCTTGTTAAATTGAACTGAATGAGATTTAAGTATGATGTTGAGTAGACATGGACATACCTCTCTTACATGTGCTTTTTAAGGAAATGCCTTTAATGTATCATTATATATAAAATTTTCTCTAGATATTTTGCTTATAGATGCTAATTATCTAAGAAAATATCCTTCTTTTCCTGGTCTATTGCAGGTTTGTTTGTTTTGTTTGTTTTGAGACAAACAAGATATATTTCAGGCTGGTCCCGATATTGCTATGTAGTCTATACTGGTTTTTCGGTCACAGCAGTCCTCTTACCTCAGGCTCCCAAATTCTGGGATTGCAGGCATGCACCATCATGCCTGGCCACACAGAAGATTTATTATAGTACATACAAATGAGTTGTCCCCCCCCCCCCCGGTACTGGGGATCGAACTCACGACCTCACACTTGCCAGGCAGGCACTTAAGCCACTCAGCTAAATCCCCAGCCCTCAGATGAATTTATAAATAAGAGCTTTTTCTGCTTTGATTTTGATAAGATTTGTCTTCTTAGATTTATTATTGAAGTGCCTTGCATTATAGATTTTCCAATGTTGACCAAACCTTGCAACCTATATGAGCTTAACTTAGTAATTATGAATTTTCATTTTTTTCCCCTAACACTACTGATTCAGATTGCTAATACTTGATTAATACTTTTTTTATCACTGTTTATGAGTAGAAATGGGTTGGACTTTACATTTTTGTGATGCCATTGACAAGTTTTGTATCAGTGATAGACTAGCTTTAATAAAATGCAGTAAGGAATGCTTTTACTTTCTCTATTCTAGAAAGTTTAAAGCTGAGACTGTCTCCTGAATTTTTGGTAGGATCCTTGGCAAAATCAAAAAGGCTTTCTGTGTTCTGAGTATAGAGATTTTAAATTATTGATTCAAATTCTTCAATAGTTTTAGGATTATTCAGGCTATATTATATATTTTTTGAGCATTGGTAGTTTATATTTTTATAGTATTTTCCACATCGTGTAAACTTTATGATGTATTGATAAGAAATTACTTATACCAGACTCCTATTATCTGCCTAATCTTTGCAATTGTGTCCCACTTTTCATTGTTAACACTGTGTATCTTTCCTTTCCCTTGATCAAAATATATACCACTTGATCTCTTGACTGGAGGTTTGTTTTTATTAGTTATTCCTAAGAACCAGTTGTTAGCTTTGTGGATAAAACAGTATAGTATTAGTAGTTAACTTTCCTTGTCCTTGAGATATAGTATCTACCCACAATTTAAGAGTTTTACTGTGACTTGGCTCACATTTTAGAAATTTCAGTCCTTACATGGCCAAGGGGCATGGTAGAGGAGAGCTGCTCATGGCTTAGTGGGCAGGAGGCAGAGTGTGAAAGGAAGAGAAATGAGGGTGGCAGACAGACCCTCCCAGGACAACCTCCTGTGACCCACCTCTTCAGCCTGACCCCGCCTTTTAATAGCAAGTCAGCTCTAAGCCCTGGTACCAGCTCGCCTTCCGAAAGGACCACGTGTGAGAGCATAAGGCTCTTGGGGGAATCTAGATACAAACCATAAACTATATATAAACAGCATATTTTACCTGTTTTCAGTTTTATTACATTCTCATATGTTTATTATTTAGAATCATTGGGTCTTCACTGTGCTTGTTCTTTAACTTCCACCTTCTTTTCTAAAACAGGTTGAACATCCCCAACCTCAAACTGAAACCTAAATTTTTAAAAATTTAATTTGGGTGCAGGTTGGGTGCTGAGGATTAAGCACAGGGCTTTGCACATGCTAAGGAGCACTCTACCACTGAACTACGTATTTTTAGCCAAAAATCTGAAACTTTTGAGTACAAACATGATGCTATCTGTATGATAGCAACAGTCAAAACACAACTAAAAATACTGTGAAAATTACCTTCAAACTATGTGTATAAGGTGTATATAAATCATAAATGAATTTCGTGTTTAAACGTGGATCCTATTCCTAGAGATCGCATGCATATGCAAATATTTTTAAAAATTCAAAATACATTTGGTTCCAAAAATTGGGACAAAGGATACTCAACCTGGAAAAAAAAAACAGGATAATCAACCTGTGTAAGCATTTAAGATTGTATATACATTACAAAACTGTCAACTGAAGTGGAGAAAAAGGTCTCATTCTGATTTCTGTAAATGGCCACTGTCAGTTATACCTAGATTTCATAGTGTTCATCATGTCAACCTGTATGATTCTGAATGATTCTGATATGTACATGACTAAAGTATACTAATATTGTTTAATGTCATCTTCCTTCCTATAGGATTCCCCTTTATTTGATCTTATTAAACAGTCAAAAGATCGAGAAGGACCAGCTGACCACTTTGAATCTTCTTGTCCTCTCAACCTTCCTCTCCAAAATAATCACACAGCAGCTGATATGTAAGTGGGATATATATTATCTAATCGAACTAAAAACTGATTTTGAGCATAAGGGTAATGCAAGACTTTGTAGAAATTGCAGAGAACTGAATTTTGCATGTGACATTTTTCCTCCTTTTAAAATTAGGAAAGTGAGATATATGACCTAAATAAAGTCATGTAAAGAAATATAAAGTGCTAATGAACCACATGGAATTGGTGTAAGGAGGGGCAATTTTCACAGAAAAGATGGCAGTTTAGATGCGTCTCAAAGACAAAATAGGATTTCAACATGAAAATTGAAGAAAGGAGACAGAATAGTTTTTCAAGAGCCAGAAACGTCATGTGCCCATAACAGCCAGAGAGGGCAGAAACACTGTCCAGAGTGCAGATCAGTTCATCTGGAGTGAAGCATAAGATAAATCCAGGGAGAAGTGTAGAATATGGCTGCTGCATGGTAATAACAATGGAGTGGAAAGCATAGCCGACATTCATTGAGGGCTTACTGTGTTCTGGCAATGACCTACAGACCTTAGATTCATGTTTTTCATTTGACCTTCATGCCACCTCTATAAGGTAATAGTTACTTCTTCAGTGACCTATAAATAAGACTTAGAGAAATAAAGTAACTTGTCTAAGGTCAACAGAACTCTAACCAAGCAATCCGATCCCAAAATCCATGTTCTTAATCACCCTGGCTATATTAACCTTTTATAGAAACTCCCTTATTGTTACGTTTCTATTTAGTTCTGTGTAGGAACTGGCATTACAGTGTTCTGTGAGTAACATAAAGACCAGTTTTCAGAGATGTCCTGCGCTGCTAACTTGTATTCACAGTGTTTCTACATTCATGTAGACTCCCTATTCATTGGTTTGGTAGATAACACGTTTATATAAATAAGTCAAGCCTTTTTTTTCTTTAATTTACTACACAGTTAATCTGTTACATGCCAGGAGGACAGAAATAAAATGAATGGTCTGGGTCCTTCCTGCTCATAAGAGTTTTACATTCTGAGGAAGAAACCAGTAAACAAGTGAACTAATACATAAATTGATTTTAGATTTTAAGTGGTATAAATTAAACTAACAGAGTGATATGAAAGGGAGAAGCTGAGAGGATGATAGAACATTTAGGAACACTCTTTTTTCCAGTGAAGTGATACTTTGACCTGAAAGAGACCTGCAAAAATCTTCATGTTTTAGGGCAGATACAAGTTGGCTTGTTTGAAGACTAGAAAGAAGGGCACTGTGAATGGGGTGTCATGCCCAAGAGGAGAGTGGCACAGGTGAAACTCGAGACACATTCTGGGGCCTACAGTTCCCTGTAGGACGTAATAAGGTGTTTGGATTTTATAAGGGCAAGGGGCAACCATTTAAGCAAGGATACAGCTTGCTATAACTTTTTTGGTATTGGGGATTGAACTCACGACCTTGTGCTTGCCAGGCAGGCGCTTTCACTACTGAGCTAAATCCCCGGCCCCTACAACTCATATTTTTAAAGGACCTCTCTCTGACTGATATTTGAAGGTACAGATGGGTTTAGGGGAGATAAAAGATCAGGGCAAGGAAATAAGTGGGTAGATCGTTCAAAAGAGACATGTGAGTGACTTGGTCTAAGACATAGCATTAAAGATAGAAGTGGGGCCGGGGATTTAGCTCAGTGGCCTAAGTGCCTGCCTGGCAAGCACGAGGTCATGAGTTTGATCCCCAGTACAAAAAAAAAAACCCTAAAGATAGAAGTGGAAGATTAAAGATAGATTTAATTTAATAGATTTTACATCCGGTGTGAGGAATTGGGAAAATGGAGAAATTAAGATGTAATTCCTGAATTTTTTTTAACTTAAAAATACTAGATATAACATGAAGCCATTCTTTGAGATGGGGAAAACCAAGTGTAATCCCAGCATCACGAGAGGCTGAGGCAAAAGGATCGCAAGTTTGAGCCCAGACCAGGCAATTTAGCAATTTAGTAAAATCCTATCTCAAAATTTAAAAAATTTAAAAATTGTGATATAGTTCAGTACAGAGCCCCAGGGTTCAACTCAAATGTCCAAAAAAAAAAAAAAATCCACACAAAACTCAAACCTAAGGATTTTGACTTTAAAATACTAGATGTAATGTTGAATCATTTTTTAAGATAGGAAAACCTGGGGGAAGAAATACAGCATTCTGCTTTGGCCATATTAAGTTTGAGATTAAAGTAGTGAAAGCCGTTAGTTAATTGGATATTTGCATCTGGAATTCTAAAGAGACTAACCCTTACTCAAGTTAAGTCATTATATAATTATCCATTAGGAACTGAAGGGAAGGAGTTCCGAAGGGGATAGGAGGCCTAATACAGTGCTGGTGCTTATAAAAACCATTGTGAGGTTGAGTCCCTTTTCCTGGTGCATTAGTTAGTAAACTGTGTGTAATAAAAATGTGCATGGTAAGGTACAAATCCAGCTTGTTCAGAGTTAATTTTAGCTGTTAAAATCAGAAAATAGACATGGATTATTTTGTTAAATCGAGAATAACACAGAGCAATAGACTTGCTATAAATTGAGAGGTAAGATTTGCTAATATACCTGCCTTGATTTATATCTGTCATATTTAGTATACAGGTATAATTCGTCTTAATGATATTAGTTGAAGTATTAAGTCATAAAATTCTGTACTTTATAATTTAGAGGTAGGTGTGTGTATAATTTAAGTCTTACACATATGAACCATAGTTATCAATTACAAAATCATTAGGAGAATCAGAGAGATATTGCAACACTATTTGGTATAAATAACTTGTTTTTTTAAAACCAGAGTCATTTTTTGGTGCCGGTCACATTGTAATTATTAAAACAGAAAATTATTCATGTACAGCTATTTTCTCCAATAAGTCAGTTAATTCTTAGGGAAAGACACTTACTAAAGCATAATTAGATGTGAGGATGAAAAAGCATAATTTTCCCATTAAGCTTTCCTTCCTAGTTTGCACTTGAAATAGCCTGCTCAGAGAATTTGGTATAGGATAACAGATTAAATAGATAATATGTGTCTGCCTGTATGTGTGCAGCATGTGTGTGTGTGCACACTCATGTAATTTTCAGTAAGCTTCAGATGAAGATTTTTCCTTTGAATACGTCTAGGTATCTTTCTCCTATAAGATCACCAAAGAAAAAAGGTTCAACTACACGTGGAAATTCTACTGCAAATACAGAGACACAAGCAACCTCAGCCTTCCAGACCCAGAAACCATTGAAATCTACTTCCCTTTCCCTTTTTTACAAAAAAGGTCAGTAGATTACTTTCAACAGCATGTACTCTAAATTCAGGCTGATTAGGTTTAAGTCATGGCTCTTTCACTTAGAAAAAGCAAGTCCTTAATACCTCTATTTCTCAGTTTCCTCATCTGTGAAATGGAAAGGGTAATAACAGTAATCTATCCTAGAATGATAGTTACATTAAACTATTTTTGAGGTAATGGAGTAAATCAACACATTTACAACTGGACCATAATTCATATGTTTCACTACTAGGTGGCTTGAACCACCTGTGGTACATGCATGACTGTTCCGTGTGTGACTGTACCACTTCTGCCAGCAGTGATATAAGCTACCCAGTGGGACAGTCGTGTGTATCACCACTGGTTCAAGCTGGCAGGAACATGTTAATACATATAAAATGCTTCCAGTAATGCCAGTTCACTTATTCATAAGGAAAACAATGAAAGAGGTGAGAGTACTATTAAAATATTATTGAGCAGCATTATGGTAGGAACAATTTAATGCTTTGAAAAATATCTGTTTGTAATTGAAAATGAAAAGCAGACTTATTCATTCCCCTTATCTCCACAGTGTACCGATTAGCGTATCTCCGACTAAATACTCTGTGTACACGCCTTCTGTCTGACCATCCAGAACTAGAACACATCATCTGGACCCTTTTCCAGCATACACTACAGAATGAGTATGAGCTGATGAGAGACAGGCATTTGGACCAAGTAAGAAATTCATGCACTGCATATATTTTTCACCCTTCTGATTTGTTATGTATTGGTTTCTTAAGAAAAGATTTGATTCAGTAAGAAGTTAGATTAACCTAGTACACTTTGTAGATACTCACTTGTTGGCTACCATTTATATTTTTGTTATAACTTTTAAAATTATAGCTTTAGCATTTAAAAGTATATTTCAGGAACTACCTATTTAATGACACAGCATTCTTATTTATAAAATATCACTGAAGAACTTGTGTATCATAAGCTATTTTGTATTTGTAATAAACTAGGTTTCATTTTAGTGTGGAAAATGCAGGAAATTTAAGAATCAGTTGGTCTAAAATGATGCCTGCTTTATAAATGAACCAATGAATGAATGAATCATGAGTGAGTGAATGAATGAATAATGAACTTCATTTTGTTGTTGTGGATAGTTATTCAACGTACTTTTCATTTTGTGTGGCTTGTTTGCTTTTGTCTGATGTTTGCCGTAGTGCTGGGGATCTAACTCAGGACCTCAGACACACTAGGCAAACACTCTACTTACTGAGCAATACTTCTGCCCCTCCTCCACAGCACTATTTCCTCCCACTGAAAGTTTTTGAAAAATTAATTGATTATTAATTTATAAATGTTTATTTCTTGACTCATTTCTGTTCTATTGATCTATATAGCTATTCTTTTACCAGGACAATACTGCCTTGGTTACTGTAGCTTTGTAGTAGTCTTCAAATAAGGAGGTATCACTGCACTTTGTTCTTTGTTTTCAAGATTGACTTAACTATCATGAAAGTTGCACTTCCAATGAATTTCAGGATTGAGTTGTCAGTTTCAAAGACTTCTTTGCAGTCTTCTGGGCCACATAGTTGATTTCAAGGATGACCTGGACTACATAGAGAGATGCTAACTCAAAATAAATAAAGAAGCACTTGTAAGTGCCTAGAGTAATAAAATATTTTTAAAAATCTAAATTTATAAACATAGAGACTGATTATTCTTATGGTCCTTCTGCTTTCAATGACATAGCAAGATAGACATTAGTGGTATGGATTTCTAAGGAGACTAGATATCTGGTATCAAGATTTCTTGAGTGATGCCCTAAGTATTAAAGTAGAAAAAAAGCAAAGTGGATACTGAATGCTATTCCAAATGCAAGGAATACTAGATTTGGGGTGGTAGGATGCTGAGAAAGAGATTGATAATATTCTGGGCAATAGCATGTGTAAACAAGAACATGGCGGAAGTAGTAAGTACTTACATTAGACAAGTTTATATAGATTAAGAAGTCTGTTTTTAAATCACAGGGGATTTACCTTTACATCTTACTTTGACATGTAATACACTATTCAGAGAAGTCCACATGTAAGGATATATGATAATGAAAATTCAGCAGCTGAAGTCATCTGCATTACTAGTGTTTGGATCAAGAATCTACCTAACACGGAAGCCCCTCTTTCACCCGCATCTAGTCACCGCCTTTTCCTTACCAACACTACCACATCTTTTCAGTGTTGTTCTATCTGGTAGTTTGAAACGTTTTCATGCTTGAGCCTTTTGAAGTGCTAATTATACAATTAACTGACTCCAGTTTCAACATTTCTCCTCTGGGAAACATTAAAGACTATGGGCCAAATTTGGCTCATTTACAAACAGACAATCAGTTCTGAATAACTGAGAGTTGGGTGTTTGCGATTTGTTCTTTCTTTGTGTTCTGTTGGGTTAAACATTTCACAGAGACTTTCAATCCAAGCTTTGGTTGGGAGGGGAAACCTTATAGAAATTGTTTCCCTCTTTTGAGGCTAAAAGAAAGATGACCGAATGCTTTTAAAATTCTGTTATTATATTACCTTTAATTACTAGATTATGATGTGTTCTATGTATGGAATATGCAAAGTGAAGAATATAGACCTTAAATTCAAAATTATTGTAACTGCATACAAAGATCTTCCTCATGCTGTTCAGGAGGTAGGTAATATCTCATGGTAAGATTTATTTAGATAAATCCATATCTATAATACAGATAATTTCAGTCATTAAATCATATATTCTGATTTATGTAAATTTGCAAATTAAAAATATAGTATTATTGGTTAATTATTTGTAACTAAAATGGAATTGGAAAGCTAAGGCAAATTATGAAATTACCCAAATTCATAGTTTATATTAGCAAATAATACTGTATCCTCCAGTGGTAGGCTATTTGTATTAAACTTGATATAATTAGGACATTAAATGTTGTTAGTTATTTTTATTACTCTATAGGGAAAGCCAGTGTAAAGCAGCCTTATAAGAAATAACATCAGTGTAAACATATTTTGTTTCCAGTTTATCTTCCTGGTAGAGAAGTAGTAGTAAAATACACTTGGTATGAAACACATTTTATACTCTTCCATGACAGGTGAGTTGTGGATTATTTTCCAGTTCATCTTTGGCATTTTCAAAAGTAATATAAAATAGGTCATTTCAGTTTATATATTTAGAATTGTTTTTAAACCCAGCTGTTCTAATTCTGTATTTCAGAAGCACCCTAGAAAATCTTTGTTTAACCTGGTGTTTCCATGTCCTTCTATAATCCCAGCGCACCAGGAGACTAAGCAGGAGGTCACAGCTTGAGCCCAGCCTGGGCAGCACAGCAACTTAGGGAGACCCAGTCTCAAAATAAAAAATAAAAAAGGCTGAGCATGTAGTTCAGCATAGAGGCCCTGGGCTCAGTTCCAGTGTCACAAACAAATACATAAATATATAACTAAAACTTTAGTAGCATCTAACTGTTAAACAAAATAGCTTCTACTGAGTGACTGCTTCTCACAGTGTAGTATGTATTTCTTGAACCCCTGACATGAAAGAGATGCAGGGAGGTACAGACAAAAAAATATACTCTTAACAGTTGATGGATAATATTGTTGGTTTTCGTTCAGCTCTGGTCCCTTGGTTCCCAAAATGCCTTTTATTCTGGCAGCCTGTCCACTGCTGTCTTTGGGGAGGCCCTGCTGAGTTATCTGCTGCAGCTTGGCTGTTTCTCGGGATCGTTTTGTGACCTTGCACTTCTGAATCAAAGCCGAGGAAGGCTTTTTCAGATTATTTTTTCTTGTATAATATGTGCTTTTTACTAATTTAGAAAGTATTACAAATTATTATAAAAGGAAGTCTGAAGAGAAATTCTTAGATTTATTTAATAAGTGTTTTTCTTATTCTTCCTCAGACATTCAAAAGAGTTTTGATAAGAGAAGAAGAGTACGATTCCATTATAGTGTTCTACAACTCAGTGTTCATGCAGAGACTGAAAACAAACATTTTGCAGTATGCTTCCACACGGGTATGTGGAAGTATCATCTGGGGGAAAGCTAATTATAAAGAACTAGATGTCACTGAAACATTAAATAAAATTAAATTTACTTTCTTGGTTTTGCTGTAGCCTCCTACCTTGTCACCAATACCTCACATTCCTCGAAGCCCTTACAAGTTTTCTAGTTCACCCTTACGAATTCCTGGGGGGAACATCTATATATCACCCTTGAAGAGTCCATACAAAATTTCAGAAGGTTTACCAACGCCAACAAAAATGACTCCGACATCAAGGTTGGTGTTTTCTCTTAAGGAAATAGTAAAAATAAATAAATAAGAGGGGAACATTTTTATCCAAGCATAAAAGTGTAAAGCTCTCTTTGTTTAGAATAAGCTAGACTTTTAGATTCTAATTTTCTTATTTATATTTGAAATGGTAAGAATTTGACATAAAACAAAGTCTGTTTACTTGAATGACTTTACAGATTTAGTCAGCTTTCTTGCTGCTGGGATCTTGTCTTTTATAGACAATCTGAGAACCAGTTTCCTTATATACTTCAAAACATTTTAATATTTTTGTAAGTAGTCAACCTGCTAAACAAAGTAGACTACTTTAGGTTAGCAAATTTTATTCAGTACCTTACTGAATTTCCTATGATGCTTTCTGTGGACCTGGCCCATTTTCCTTGTTATAAAAATGAAGATGACTTATTAAATGTAGATGACTTTCAGTTAAGTCTTTAGAAGTCCATTCTTCATTCTGCCTTCAGCCTTCTTACATTACCTTGGGCACCATTTCTGTCTCTACTTGAGAAGGTGCTGCAGATTGGGGAAATAATGAGTGCAAAGCTATATTAAATTCTTAAGATGAAAGGTTCTGTACAACTACAAATCATTATATTATCTTCCACATCCAAACACAAGTACTCTCTGGCTTTGAAGTTCTTCAATTTACTAATTATATGTCATCATGGGCTATTTGAAACTGATTTTATTTGTATAAAGAGGTAGATAAGCTAGTATAGTTAATTTACTCTCATCTCAGACATTGTCAGCCCACATAGTTGCACTGAATGGGCATGAAAAGCAAACAAGGAGAAGGGGCTCTAGTAGTTTTTTAAGAAATATGTGTGTGATAGGTTTAATGACATGACTAATGCACACTTGTAATTTAAAATTTCAAATTCTTCTGGAAATATTAAGTAAAAAATAATGAAAATATGACGAAGGCGTTCTTGTGTGTCCCTGTAGCCTGCTTTATTTATTTCTTATAGATAGTTATCTATGTACTGATGTCTACAACTTAGATTATGAGCATGTAAGAGGTCATACCATGTCTGTTTATGTACATTTATACACATAAAAACATATATGTAGGTAGTTTTTAATGATGATAACCGATATTATGGTGGTAATGAACTCAATTCTGTGTTGTTCTTTAGCAAAAAAGTCACATACCTAAGCCAAGCATGGTGGCTCATGCCTGTAATCGTAGCACTCAGGAGGCTGAGGCAGGACAGTTGTTATGAGTTCAAGGCCAGCCTGGGCTACACAGTTCAGGACCAGCTTGAACTACATAATAGGACTCTGTCTCAAAAAAAAAGTCATATATTCTAACTAATAAATCATTCATCAAGTGTCAACAAAGCATCTTAGTATTCTGTTTATGCAACACATTAACTCACATGGTTAATCAAATATTTTACTTAGATGATGGCCATTATTGAAGGAATGAAAGCTAAAAGTCTTCATATCATGTACCAGTTTCATGTGCGTATTTTAAACCATTATGTTTAGGGAATGCTATTCTTCAGCTTTATTATCAAGATCATAAACTATATGGTTCAAACACAATTTGTGGAGATTTCTGATCAGGGATATACAATAAATGAACTTTATTATAGATCTTAATTACAATTCTGATTACTACTTAGGATTATAAGTAACTTGAATTCCAAATAAGAAAATATGAAATAAATTGGATAATTTATAGATTTATGAAGAGCTATGTCAGGGGTAAACTTAAAACTTTCTTTAAATAGGAGAATGGCAGATAATGTTCTTACAGACCTAGAATTCTTGCTTTTAAAACTAGGGGAAGGGGGCGGGTAATGGGTAGAGCAGCTCCTAGCATGTGCAAGTCCCTAGGTTCCATCCCCAGTATGGAAAAATCAAAAGAAAAACAATAGCAACAACAACAAACCCTAAAAGAGCTAGGGATATAGCTCGTTGGCCCAGCATGTGTTTAGGTCCTGAGTTCAGTCCCCAGCACCTGAAGAAAAATAAAAATAGACACCTAAGAAAGCAGCTGAATGTTTGAGCAGGCTAGCACTGTGCCAGTTAGCTCCGAATGAATATGACTTGTTAGTGGTTGCAGGGTAGCGAACACCTCTCAGTTAGCGTTTCCGATAGCTCAGGATGATATATCTATGTTCATCTCTGCACATTTGCAAGCTCTGTACATGATTTTCACTACTAATTTGCATTTCATCTTAACTTGACAGAATCTTAGTGTCAATTGGTGAATCATTTGGGGTGAGTATTTTCTTTCTATGAAATACAATGCCACAAAATATTAAGTAAAAAATAATTGGCAATATAATAGTGCTCTTGTGTACTTCTGTATCATTTTTTTTTTTGTGTTCTTGTAGGTGCATATCTGCATACTTATATCTACAACATGTTACAACTATAAAAAAAATTAAAGAGTTCTACAATTTAAATTTGAAAATGTTATTCAAATACCTTATCCAGAATTTAGAAGATACATCTGTCTCAGGTTTCTTTAAATCAGGTTTCATTTCAAATCATACTTATAATTAGTAGATTTCAAACTGTTTTCCAAATATTTTTCTCAGGGTATGTGATGCATATATAAACACAGATTCATGTATATATACATATATGTGCACTATTTTTACTCAGCATTTCTGACACCAAATGTGTGGGGTTTTTCTCACACCTGCCTGTTCTCCAACACTCTGGACACAGAT
Organism: Dolichotis patagonum; assembly: GCA_004027295.1. Classification (NCBI taxonomy): domain Eukaryota; kingdom Metazoa; phylum Chordata; class Mammalia; order Rodentia; family Caviidae; genus Dolichotis; species Dolichotis patagonum. The sequence continues at coordinate 45,506 of PVJX010002165.1, read as the reverse complement.
AGTATCCTACAATTCAATTTAATTTTGATGCTGATTAATCAGAGTTAATTCTAGACCCCCCCTAGGCTCAAGAGGTCAGTCCTACAAGATTTCCCTCACGTTCAGACCACAGTCACAAGTGTCGGGTCCTTGGGTTACATCGTGCATTCATCTGTCCTGGCTACAAGTCAGGATGTTCCTACAACACCTCTCCCTTTCAGGTTTGATCCTTCCCTACAGTGGCTCACAAAACTCTGGAAAATATTCTCCTACTATTTTTCATTAATTATAGAGGATATAGGTGAGCATACAGTAGAAGAGATATTCCTGGTGGAGTCTAGAATAGTCCCCCACACAAGAAGTGTCTGTCCTTGTAGACTTACCAACTCTAAAGTTCTTTCATCCCTGCTGTTGAAAGATTTTAATAGGGTGGGGTTCCTCACATAGGCATAATGGTTTAACTCAATCTTCAGCTCTCTCCCACTCTGGAAGTTAGGAGGTGGGCCTAAAAGTTCCAAGCTCCTAGTGAAGGCTTGCTCTTTCTGGAAACTAGCCTCCATCCTGACCCTCCTCTAGGCGACAAAGCAGCATCACTTCATTAGAACAAAAGGTATCCTATCATCCTTCATGACTCAGGAAATTCCAGTGGTTTTAGGGGCTCTACAGCAGACACTGGGGACAAAGGTCAAATATTGTTCATTTATGTGTATGTAATTTCATAGGAATCTTTACAAAACAGTTTGAAATTCAGCAATATGAGTATGTTTTGAAATGAGACACTCCAAAATGTAAGCCCCATCCCAATGTTACCAGCCTATCCCTAACTACTTGCTTTTTTCTAACACATAAACACACATGCATGTATGCACACTTTTGTCCTTTCTATCAGACTTCTGTGATATTCTTTCTATGATATATTGATTAGGAATTGGTTACATGAGATCCTGCCCTAGTGAAAGTGGCAGGGATTATATGGTGGTCTTTGTTCCAGGAAATCAAAGGGAAAGCTTAGCTTTGAAAACATTCCATTATTCTAAAAGAACACACTACTTTTGTTGGCCTTCCATTAATGTCACTAGTGGAATCACTAGTCCAGCAGTCCGTATTCAGTGTGTTAATGTGTGATGCCTTCCTATCCTGCCAGAGTGTAGACTCTTATATGACCCAGTGATGGCAAACCTTTTAGAGCTTTCAGTGATATGTACAGCCAGCCCATTGTGGCATGCGTGCCAAAGGTTCACCACCACTGACTTGGCTTACATTTTATAAGGAAAAGACTGATGCAAAATATATTGCTGCAAAACAAATTATCCCTAAAATTAGTGAACATTTCTTATTCTTGATTTCTGGGAGTCAACAGAAGGACTTAACCACATCAAAGGTTCTTCTTAATGCTGTGATCAAATTGTCAGTTTGGGCTCCTGTCAGGTCAAGGCTTGACTAGAAAAGACTGGTCAGCTCATTCATACAGTTCTAGGTGATCTTCCCTGACTCTTGGCTCAAGCCATCAGCTTCCTGCCACTTGGGTTTGTCTATGTGCTACTTGCTAATGCACATGGCACCTTGCTTCCTCCACAGTGAGGACTCCCTGTGAGAAAGAGGGGAGGGAAAGAAAGGCCAAGATGGAAGTCACAACCTTTGTAACCCAATACTGATAAGGATATATCATCTTATTATTTTAACATATTATCTTGTTTATAAGCAAGACAATACTAGTTCGACCCACACTCAAAGCAAAGAGGACTACATTGAGGGTGTGAATACCAGGAAGTGGAATTTCTAGGTATTTGAGAGCCGCTAACCACACTGTCTCCAAATGAAATAACTAAAGAAAGGTATAGTTTATATGAATGACCAAGTGCCAAAATATTAAATTCAGGACAAGCTACAGCTATCAGACTTCACAGAAAAGATATGGAACCATGCAAGTAGGGGTGGAGATGATTAAATATAAAATAGAGGTCTTCCAACATTTTTCTTGTCATAATCCCTAAACTAATTGAGAAAATGTTGTATACAATTCCTTATTTTAAAGCTGATAGGCATAAGTCTTGTTAATATGAACAAAGGGTTTTCTGTCATATTGTATATGCACTTTATATTTTTTCATCAAAACATGTTTTTGCATTTGATTTTTGGAAAATGAAGCATAACTGGCAAAGCTAATCCTACTGTCAAATTCACCAGGCAAATCAGATTTAACTTCTGTCAAAATGTCTGGCTTCATTTTTGTAGTGTAAGCATGCTTATTAATATACATCTCTGAGACAACCGCTCACTCTGGTTCTAAAATAGTTAGCATAGAACTTTTTCACATATTTGTCCAGTAGACAAAATAAGGTGATGTAGCCATGTTAGTAGTTATTATCAAATCATTTTTGCTTTGGCATAGTATATTGCCCCTCTAGAGATACCTTAAGTCATCTTTAATACTACTACTTGTACTCAAATTCTGAAGTTTTTGGATATTTTATTTAAAACACTTTTTGAAGTAGCAGCTTTGCAACTAGTACCCATATCAGTGGTGGTATGTAAAATCTAAATTATGTGACTTTGTCCACATAATACCCATAAAATGAATCAAAAATTGGTATTCACTGAACACGTTTTACCAAATTCTCTTGTTTTTCTCATTATATAATACTCTTTAAAAAAAAAAACTGCTGTGCATGGTGGCATATACCTGCAATTCCAGCACTCCGGGAGACTGAGACAGGAGAATCAGAAATACATGGTTCTGTTTGGACAAAGTAGTGACTTAGCAAGACCCTGTGTCAGAATCAGAAATAAAAAGGATTGGAGATACAGCTCAGTGTAAAGGCCCTGGGTTTAATCCTCAGTACCCCTCCAAAAACCTGTCAAAAGCAAAGTTCCAGAACGCTGACCCGGCTTTGCTGCATTCTGGGACCGAGGCCTGTTTCAGGTGCAGGAGGCTCTAACAGGGAAGAGTTCAGGGCTTTCGGAGTGGTAGGCGGAGGTGTTAGAGGATGCGTAGCTACATAGGAGGAAAGAGGATTTTAAAGAAGAGGGCGGAAATGGTGTAGTTCTGATTTTGAAATACTTGAAACTCTTTAGTTGGTCCAATAAAGCAGGAAGTTAAAATGAAAACTTCTGCTTGATTTATGACATATCTCAAACCACAGTTTATGGTTAACTTCAAATGCTGGCATTTAAAGATTTAAAATAAAGACCTTTGTAATTTGTAGACTTCTGAGAAGTTCCAGAAAATAAATCAGATGGTAGGTAACAGTGACCGTGTCCTCAAAAGAAGTGCTGAAGGAAGCAACCCTCTTAAACCACTGAAAAAACTACGCTTTGACATCGAAGGATCAGACGAAGCAGACGGAAGGTAGGAACCGTCCTGCAGTGTTTCCCAGTAGCTGAGCCGGTCATCGGGAGAGTCAGCACTGCTCCTGACTCCAGCCAGTCCTTTTCAAGCCAATTTTATGTGGACATTTTGGTAATGGCTTCAAATGATAGCTATGAAAGTAGACTACAGTTAAAAGCACCGCGAAAAATCATATACAGTACCGTCTACTGAAACTCAGCAGAGGTGTCAGGTCTTTAAAAATCTAGGTTGTTTTGGTTTGTTTGTTTTTATTTTTTTACAAAAGTATTGATAAAATTTAACACAGTTTTTAAAAGTGCTCCTGAAAATATTAGCTACTGGGTTTTTTTAATAAGAACCCTTGGGAAAATATATAGGATAATAAATTTCTGATAGTTTTATTTTAGATTGTAAGTTCATAAGCTTGTAAGAGCTGACTAAATAACACATCCATGAAAATGCCATAGTTATTAGAAATTCGAGTTTTTCACTTATACAAAGCATAGAAAATAAAACATTTTGTTCTTTTTCATCTGCAGTAAACATCTTCCAGGGGAATCCAAATTTCAACAGAAACTAGCAGAAATGAGTAAGTACTTACCAGTTTACCCTATATAAAGAAAAAAGTTGTTTCCATTGCATTCATTGTAATTTTATGAAAGACCACACATACAGTTCCTTCAAAGAGCAGACTTGTTTATGCATTGATTTTTATTAGTACATGTTTATAGTACATGTTTACATTCCTTGTGTGGAGTTGACACATGTACAAAACATCTTAGCCCTTTTATCATCCACTTTCCCTTCCCTTTTTCCACTTTCATCTCTTGATCCCTTCCCATTTGAGAAAGTTCTATCTCTCTATTTCCTTTTATCTTTTATTTTCCTTTATTTATATAATTCGAGTTTCTCATATAAGATATTTAAGCTGTGTGTCTGATTTATTTCAATTAAGATTATGTTCTCAGGTGTATGTTTTCCCAGAAATGACTCATTAATCCTTCTTAATGGCAGAGTAGTACTCCATTGTGTATAAATACTATATTTTCTTTATTCATCTGTTGATGGACATATATGCTGCTTCTTTCAAGTAACAGATTTGCTGATGCATTTAAAATATAATTCAATCAAGAGTATATTATTTACCTCATATATTTATAGATAATGTGTGGTACAAAGTAAAGGTTATCATGACCCTTTCTACCATCTTCCATGTGTGAAGACTAGAACATGAAACACTGCCTGGCCACATCTTTGGCGCAGTGGATGTGGTCAGTAGGCACCAGTGTGAGTCTGGAGGCTCTTTCCCTGTGTGAAGTCCAGGGAAAGGCTTTACCAGCCTATCATCTCTAAACATCCTCAACTTTATTTAAAGAATAATCTTTTATTCTGCCATTGTTGAGATTTATTAGTTTGTACAGCTTAAAACACTTCAAAATAAAAGATTTCTAGAGAGCTGGGCTTGATGGTACATGCCTGTAACCTAGGCACTCAGGTGGTTGAGGCAGAAAGACCACAAGTTTCAAGCCATCCTGGGCTAGAAAGCAGAGCCTTGTCTCAAAAATAAACAAACCAAAATAACAACAAGGTTTTCTATTACCAGAGATCAGAATTTTGATAAAGAACACCAGAGCATTTCTTGAGTTTCAGAGTGATCTAAATTTGGAATGTTGGGTTACTCAGTGGTAGTTGTCTAGCTGCTCCACACTTTGGCTGTGATCCCCAGCAGCACACACAAAAAACAACAGTGTCAGAACAAGCGAAATTCTATCTTAAGCTATCCTGAGACTGCTTAAAAAAAAAAAAGCCAAGTGTAGTAACAGATGGGAAGCACTGCAGGAAAGAGAAGTGTTTGCTGACCGCTGTTGGGTTGTCTTAGGTAAGTTCCTGTATCTGGTGCCTCATCCAATAAATATGATAGGAAAAGGAACTAGGACTTGGAAAGAAAAAAAATATTTAGGAAATGAAAGTGTTAAATCATGCTAGGTCTTGGACAAATTGGCACCCATTAATGTATAAGAGGCTTTCAACTCATTTTTGTAGATACTAACTTTGAGAGATAAAGTATTTAAAAGAATGTTTTTGGTTAATATTTTTCTAAGTTGTTATTGTGCTATCGTTAAAATGAAATATACCAAGCATTTAAATTTGTACATTTTACATTAGTTAATATATTCCTGTTTTAACTTTTCAATAGTTATGGCTTTCCCCTCAGTATATGAAAATAAACAACATGCTCAAAACCAAAATCATTTGAAAGCAGTTTGGAGCCCACATACATGCATTTCAGCAGCAGCAGAAAGCTGTAAAAACATGTATATTTTCTTATGCTCAGTGGCACAGCACCTGCCTGGCAAGTGCAAGGTCCTGAGTTCAATTTCCAGTACCCAAAAGAAAACAAAACAGCAATGACAACAAAAAACATGTATATTTTCTTAGAGAAGAGTCCAGTGGCTGTAGTCAGTGTATCTCCTGTGACACATGTAGCTATAATGCTCGGTTTCCTGTGCCAGGCCAAAGTTCAGGGCCTACATGTAGCTGGAAAACTGGGGGCAAGCAGTAGAAGTTCTAACTCGAGGCCAAGTAATGTATTCCCCAAGATACTCTTTAGCTTGCCTAAAAAATGACATTGAAGAAAGATCATACATTGCTAACTGGTCAACTGGAAGAGGTGAAAGGGCTAGAACTGCTGGCTATTTTCCTTTTTCCAAATGCAAATTTCCTTTCTAATCCTTTCTAATCCTTCTTCTATTTCCTTTTTTAAAAAATTGCTTCTCCTCATTCCCTCTCTTCCTCCTCCCTTTCCCCTGCTATTGAACTATAGTACCTGCTCCACCCCTAAAGGCAGTAATTCTTAACTTAAGTGTTCTGGTTTTGTCCATATTGTAATTAATAATTATTTTAAAAATTTCCATGCTCAGTTTAATTTTGCAGTACCTGTAAGTCATGTCACAATACTAGGGAATCCCTAGCTTTATAGAGACTAAAGTCTGTTCAAATGCATCAGACTTACCTGTGGAACAGTGTTCTGAAAAGTATGCAAACCATCTCAGGGAATGCATAAAGAATATATGAGGTTTATTTATCTTTAATGGCATCTTATTTTAATATTTAGAGTTTGTTTTTTATAATGTATGCATATATACATGTATTTAAGGAGAGACCTTTTGGTGGTACATGATTGGAAAAAATTTTACTGACAGGGAAATAAAACTCAAAATTTTTTAGAGGCCACAGTTTGCACAGGGTCTGAGCTCCATCAGTCTGACATAAAGCATCATGTTTGGCAGTCCCTTGCCATCTTACCCAGTACCATCAATGCTGTTAACAGGTCTTTTTCCTCCTTTTCCAGCATCTACTAGAACACGAATGCAAAAGCAGAAAATGAATGATAGCATGGACACCTCAAACAAGGAGGAAAAGTGAGCATCTCAGGAAGGTGGTGGACACCATATTCATCTCTTGCTGCATCATCTCTCACAGATGTGACTATATAATTCTCCAAGATTCTGTGTGCAGCCACCTATAATTTCTCCAGGTCTTTTTTGTAGAATAAAATGTGAGACGCAAGTTGGGTATTTGTGTGGGTAATTCCTAAGCTACTTTCAGTGTCATAGTCAATGGTATATACATGTTGTTATACAAGATTGAAAATCTTGTGTAAATCCTGCCATTTAAAAAGTTGTACCAGATAATGTTTGCATTTCTAAACATTAAAGTAAAACTGCTGTGCTTTAGGGATAGTAAAGCAGTCTCTGGAGGGGGAGCCCTGACTCATACGTGTCTACTTGGCCTTCTTTGTAGCATACATATGATGTTTGCTCTTGTCTTTATTAATTTATATGTATATTTTTTAATTTAACATGAATACCCTTAGAAACTATGTTGTCTTCCACCTACAGTTTGCTCATTTATCTAAATTATCCTAAACTCTTTCCTGAAAACAGATTATTAGAAACTGTGAGAAAAATTACTAATTTTTACACATTAGATTTTATTTTAGTATTGGAATCTGATGTACTCTGTGCTTGTTTTAAAAACTGCTTGTAAGTACAAGCAAAAAATAAAAATAAAGTGTAAACAATACTGTCATACTACTGACACAGTTTTCATACCTCAGAACTTGTAAAAACTTTTTCTTTCATCCAACTCTGCTTTAAAATGAGGATTATTAATAGTACTCCTGGATTTTTCCCATTCGGATCTCTGAATTTATAAGTACCCATCTAGTACTTGAAAAATTAAAGTGTCTTATGTGTGAAAAAGAGCTTTGCTGCAGAGGACCCTATACAGTATATCCCAAGTGCACTTTCTAATGTTTCTGGGTCCTTAAGAATCAAGACATTTGCCTTCCTGAATTTGGGAAGATTTGTGTTTTCTTTGGAGTGGTACATGTCTTCCATGTATGTTTTGAACTGGCAGTTGCCTATTTATCTTCTATTTTAAGTGGGTATGGTCTAACACTGGCATGTTCAAAGCCACCTTATTTTTTAGTTCAACATTGCAAGTAGGCAACAGTCTTTGTAAGTTAGGCATTAATGTTTCTCAGTTTGAGCAAAAGCTTCAATATATCCACATTAGAAGAAGAGACACTTCCCCTCCGCCCCTGCACCTAAAGGTGTGTTTAAACTGTCTTGTATGATTAACTTATTTAGAGAATGTATAATTTAAAATAGGTGGTATTTAAGGTAGTATCAGCTAGCATTTAGGAAAATCACTTTGTCTAAACTCGGAGGTCTTTTTAAAAAGAAATCTGGCCTGGTTTGGAAGGAAAAAATATTCCTACCAAATTTCTACAAGTACAGCTTCTCAATTGAGTTTCAGACATCCTCTTTCGACCGTTATCTTAACAAAAGCAACAGAAAGCTTTACCCCCTTTCTTCATTAATTTTTGCATGAATATCATATAGATCAGTTAGTTGTCAGGGTAAGGGCACATCATACTTCTGGGTTGTTTGCTGGTAAGTTCACATCAGAAATAGTGACAGTTTTAGGAATTTCAGATATTATGTATTCAGATTTCTTAAATAAGGCTTCAAATAATGCTATATTGCTTTTTTGTACTGGTTAAAACTGTACATTTAAAATTGTTATGTTACTGTTTTCTACAATTAATAGTTTGTCTATTTTAAAATAAATTAGTTAAGAGTTTCAATGGTCTGCTGTGATTTTTGTGTTCAGTGCAGCAATGCTCCCGGCTGGATGTAAACTCTCTTCTAGTGTCTCATCCACTCACAGCCTTTCATGGGTGATCTGATGATTTCCAGCTTTACCTCTTCAGCTCTGACTCCCCCTCAAAGCTGTGATAGCAACTGAACTCTTAATTTCGCCCTACTCCAGTTTTTCAAAATGTAAACCGAAATCAAACTGAGAGTTTATTTCCACCCTAGTATTTCCCCATTTTACTAAATACTTATCAAGTCAAAAACTTAGAAGTCACCTGTTAACTGACATCAGGACCACTGCTTATTTATTCATTGTTAAAATCTGAAAATTAAGTGGTTCTCTGTGTTTGGTACTAAAAAATCATATAGCATCAAAATTGTATCTAAATTGGCGTACAACTTTCTATAGTCTATCCTGTTTACTGGGAATACTCATATTTCTCAGCAGAAATAACTAGTATGTTTGACTATTGGAAGTTTACTAAGGCCTTTGTTATATGTGTGTCACATTATCATTCTGAACTCATGATAAAATTCATCTGGCACCAGTTTGTGTTTATGTAATTTTTCAAATTATGGTGGACAATGCATCTCTTTCCTTCTGCAATAGGATGTTTGTTCATAAAGGAAGAAAGGCAAATAGGATAAAGCAGGAAAAAGCAGGCATATCTCAGTAGAATACCTTCATTTTGGATGGGTATCTTAGATATGGCATTCAAGTCAAGTCAAAGGCAGCCTTAATGATACTAAACAGTTAGTCTAGGGGAAATTCTTTTATCATTCCTGGCAATTAATTTAGCATTTCAATGATATAAATTCTGACTATAAAAGAACAAGTTCAGTTTAATGTACTTATTTTTCATTAGTTTTCTGGCACAAATGGAAAGACCCAACATTTCCAGTTCTATTATTATCTGGGTGATTTCATAGAAACTTGCTTTTAGAAGGATTATTCTGTTCCTCATTTGGAGACCAATATGGTATATACAACATGAATGCAGTCAACAGAATTTTCCTTACTAAACAGATTTTCACAGGACAACTTGAAACTCTGCAAAGAGGAACGCTGTATTAAATTTCTACCACGAGTATAGCTTCTTAAATAGAACTGTATTACTGTGCTGCAGTTTGGATGTAAAACATTCCCCCAAAGGCCCATTTGTTAAAGGCTTGGTCCCCAGAGTGACACTGTTGGTAACTGGTGAAACCCTGAAGTGACGAGGTGGCACAGTGGCACATGCCTGTACTCCTAGCTCCTCAGATCCTGAAAGGAGGGTCTCAGGTTCAGGCCGAACCTGGTCACCTTGGCAGAGACCCTGTCTGAAAATAAAAGGGACTGGAGGTATAGCTCAGTGATAAAGAGTGCCCCTGGGTTCAATCCCAGCACGTGAAAATGGGGGCAGTGGCTAGTAGGAGGGGCTCAGGTCATGGGAGGATGCCTTTAAAGGGGACTTTGGGGTTCCCTGTCTTTGTTCCTGGCCCTTGACGTAAGTGGTTCACTCTCCCATGCAGTCCCACCATCACGTGCTGCCCTCACCAGAGACTCAAAGCAATCGGGCGCTTTGATCCTGGACTGCAACTTCTAGAACCACGGGCCAAAGTAAACCTTTTTATAAGGTAATTGCCTCATATCCTTAAAGCAATGATAACTGTATAATGTTTAAGTGAGATTAAAACAAGCTTTTTAAATACGCAGTTGGGACAGTCATCTTTTTATAAATCCTATTTGTGTCCATTATTTGGGGGCTATGCTTTATAATACGTGTGACAGTGGGGAAACATTTAATTCATTATAGATCAGGATCAGTTACTTCCTAAATAAAATACATGATTTTTAACTAATGTATCTGGGAAAACTCCTAAGTTTTGTTTCTATGTTTTTGTAAAGACCAAATTTTAAATAACAGATACATTTTTTTTTCTTTCTTTTCACAATTCTTTTAAACCACTTGGGAAAACAGCAATGGGAAGGCTTAAGATATGCAAGTTGTATCACCTGTAGTTGTTTCTTTTCAGTATTACTGACGAAGTTAGCCTCTAGTGAACTGTACATGTTACAGTCCAAACTAATTTACAGTAGTAGTGAGCTAAAGAACATATACCACATTCTAACCACTTAGCCAGTCCAATAATTTAAATACAGGTTGATCAACAATTGCCTAATTTTTTAATACAGTTTTATAAGCTAATGGGAAATATAAATGACAATTTTATCAAATTACTCAACACAAGAATCAACTGGTTGACATGACACCTGCTGGGAGCTATACTCAGGATAGTGCTTCAACACATGAGCCGCCCAAGTGCCACTCAGCGTGAACTTTTAAGCGGTACTCTTTACTTTTTAAAATGAATTAAATGGCATCATCATAAACCTATGGGGGTGCTAGCTCATTCGTGTACAATCAATCTGTGTATGCTTTTCTCTGTGTTAACTTATATTGGAAACATTAAAATTTGAACTTCCTTGTGGGATCAGGAAACAAAATTTAAGACTGGATACTTAAGAAATGTACAAAAGATACATTCATTTCTGATGCAGTGTACTATGAAAATGTACCTTTCTCTCATATAGTAGTGGTAGCAGGATTTTCTGAGGCTTTCTAAATATTCATCTTTCAGAAGGAAGGAAATCTCTTCTTCCTATGGTAGCATCTAGTATGCCTGTCCTCAAAGACTACACAAGGAACATTTTTTATAACAGATAGATGTACGCATATCCATAACTCATCTGTCATCTCTCTGACTGAGCTGAAACTACTTAGTGTTTGGAGTCCCAAGTTTTAAGAGGAAGACCAGTGATTCTCATCCTTGGGTGAATATCAAAATTACCTGTGGAGTTTAAGTACTGCACACTGAATTGGAGTCCTCAAGTCTAGTCTTTTAAGGTGCAAAGGTCATTAAGTTGTACAGAGATATGAAACTCTGAGGTAGATAACAGTGCACCCTTCACATAATAAAGCTTACAGAAAAAATACAGATACAAATCTAGAGTAGTAAATTGGATTCTGGCAGTATGGTAATCTCTAAATATACTTCTCTGTGCCCCTTTTTTTAGAAAGTGAGTTCATTAATGAAAAGTATAATCACTAAGGAGCTTCAGAAGACCCTGTCAGAAACAGGAACAGAAAGACAAGATTTTCTATGATGCTGTGAAGGTTTATGAGCCAAGACTGTTATAGCTAGTATAGGAGAGTTAGGAAAAAACAGTAAGAAAATGAAGATTAACCGCCTTCCCATATCTGAAAGTTTTTTTGTTGGATAAAACAGAAAATCTACCCCCTAAAATAAAAACAAATGGTATATGCTAACTTTTAAAAAAGCAAGTGACTAAGACTATATAGTTCCAAAAGTAGGATTCTGATTTGGAACTAGAGGCATCCAGACCTCTTGTACCTCTATTAGATAAGTTAAAAAAAAAATTGTCAAAAATAAAGATTCAAAAATAACCTCAGACTGGGAGGAAATCTTTGCAAAAGACATGTGATAAAGGACTGTTATCCAAAATATAAAAGAACTCAAACAGCAGGAAAATAACTCAAAAAATGGGGCAAAAACCTAAACAGACATACAGCAGATACACAAATAGCAAGTGAGCATATGAAAAGATTTCCCTCATCATGTCATCAGGGAAATATAAGTTAAAACAACATTGAGATAACACTACAGACCTCTTAGAATGGCCAGAATTTGATACCATCAGATGCTGATGGGGATGTAGCAAAAGGAACTCTTCTCATTCATTCCTAGTGAGAATGCAAAATGCTACAGGCACTTTGGAAAACAGTTGGGAAGTTTCTTTTAAAAAGTACCCTCTTAGCATATGAACAGCAGTCATACTTCTTGGCATTTGCCCAAAGAAACTGAAAACTTAGGTCTGCACAAAGTTGTACCTGGTTGGTTGTAGCACCTTTATTCATAATGGTCAAAACTTGGAAGCAACCAAGTTGTTCTTCAATAAATGAATAAACTGTCGTACACTCACACTATGGAATATTACTCAGTATGAAAAAAAAATAGCTATCAAACTATTAAAAGGCATGAGGGAACCTGAAATGCATAGTTCTAAATTGAAAAAATTATATAGAAAGGCTATCATACTATAAGAGACCAATGTCATATCCTTCAGGAAACAATGGACACAATAAAAAACATCAGGGGCTGCCAGGAGTTGGGGCAGGGGAGGGATAAATAGGTGGAGCATGTGAGATTTTTTAGGGCAGTGAAACTATTTTGTATGACACTGTAGTGCTAGATTCATGCCATTCTACGTTTATCCAAACCCAAAGAATACAATGCAAACAGTGAACCCTCATGTAAACTGTGGACTTCAAGTAATGATATGTCAATGCACGCTGACCAATTAAAACACTTATATCTCTCTGAAGGACGCTGATGGTGAGAGAAGCTATGCATATGTAGGGGTGTGGATAAATGGGAAATCTCTGTGCCCTGCTCTCGGTATTGTTGTAAACTTAAAATTTCTCATAAAACATCTTAAAAGTAGCCTCATCAATAAAAAGCAATAATATGAATAGTGATTGGGTTTTTTAAGAAACCATTTATGTTTAGTAGGCTTTCTTATAAAACTACCTGAAAAACGGCTTTAAAAAACAAATTGGATTTATATATATCTAAGAGACATGAAGTCTCTGGTATTAGTTGGCTGCTTCTTAGAGATTAAAAAACCACATTTGTTCTATTATGTGCAAAAGAGAAACTTTATTATCAAATAGTTCTGCATCAGAACAAGATTTCTAATTCTAAAGGTTTTCTTCATATAGCATCATACTGTGATACAATATTAGAAGAATCAGACACTACTTACCATTTCAGTTTCTCCTTTACAACTGAGCAATTTGTTTTGATCTAAAAAGTATAAATATCTCTGTCTTGTTAATCTGTCCAAGAAATGCCTTACTTCCTTTTCATCTAGTACAATTATACTAGTGCCAGGTTAAATGACCTGTGTATAGTGCCATAAAAGTTAATTACAAGAAAAACAGTCATTCTTTCTCACAGAAGCAAATTCTCCTTAACACAAAGAAATGAAATTTAGACAATTATGTAAGGCAGATGAGCCCAGAAACCACCTTCATTCAGAGATAATATTTCAGTAATCCCATATGAGAAATTAATGTCTCAGAATAAATAGAAAATTAAAATTAGCCCTTGAGTCTTTGACAGTTTGTGGATTCTAATTAATGCTCCAAGTCAATGGTGGCGAACCTATGGCACATGTGCCCCAGTGGGCTGTTTGTTACCACTGAAAGCTCTAAAAATTTCACCATCACTGCACTAAATTAGTCACTATTTCTCAGAACAGTGTATCAGAAGAGCATGAACCTCAGTAATCATAGGCTGTTTTCAAATTGTGTAACTTAATCCTTCATCCAGTATTCCACAAATAAATCTGTCCTCAAGCCACCCTTAATATTTACAGTAAATTGCTGGAGTGCCTACTACCTGCAAGGCACTATGCTGGCAGCAATGCTTGCCTAGCTTTACAGCATTAGCCAGCTGAATAATGGATCATTTACAGTGGCACTGACCAAAACACCCATGTATCAAAGTGATCCAAATGACTCAAAAGAAAAAATGGCAAATATGGTAAGACATTTGCATATTTTTCCTTACAGCCACATCTGATCAGCAAATTCAATGTTTTCTATGTAAACTCTGCATTTCAGCAGATGGAGAAGACTATCATTCTCTTGACATAATACATTCAGCCTAATTCATCATAAATATTGCTAAGGAGAATTATTCATCACCAACTTTTCTGCAGGGAAAACAGTCATAAAACTCGATCCTTTTGCACAGGTGAGGATCAATTTTTAAATGCTCCAACTCTGCTGGCTTTGCTGATGAAGTTCTTCAGGAGATCATGGTCCATTTCTGCAAAGCCTGCAGTCTGTGTTACAACAGTCAGATGGTTTATGCAAAATCTGAAGCAAAATTCTTCTAAATCCTAAGAAAACAACAGTGGTTTAATAAATTTGTATTTTCCAGTGCAATGTTCCACAGCATAAAACTTTTTCAAACAAGGAAAAAGAATTTCATAGCCACTTTGAGGACAGCAAGTACAGCAATATGTAAAGAACAATTATAAAATATCTAACATGAATCTATGTCTCTAAAAATTTAAGTTAACCGTAAAGTGTTCAAGTTCCTTCACACCAACTAGTGTAAAGAATCTAATCGTTTTTTCCCAGAGACAGGTACCTAAGTCTATGAATTCTTCCGTACCTTTTCCAAGTGACAGTATTTGTACCATTTATTGTACTTTCAACATTTGTTAAAAACATGATAGTTCTTCTTTTTATGTTCCCCTGGATGCTTTAAATATTTCTGCCTGTAATACCTTATAGAAGAAAAGGAATGAGTCATAGAAAATGGTAATGCTAGGAAACTCCCTCTCTTAATTCATTAACAGGCCTTTTTTTCTTTTTTTTTCCTTTGCAAGAAGATAAAGCAGCAATGGACAGAGTTCATCACACTACTCATACCTTCAACAATATAAATGGGAATAACTCAATGGTATAGGCACACAAGATTTATTTATTATTTTTATTTTAATTTTTTGCCCTGGAGAAAAGTGAGGCCAGCCTGCTGACACCTCTGATATAACCTCAGGCCCTGGCTGTGCTGGCATCTGCTCCCGCACACGGTACTGCACAGGGGTGGTCGGTTTTTAAAGCTTTTCTATGTTGCTGAAACTAATTTATAAAAACTAACACCCAAGGTAATTTCCAAGCAATTATATATACACATTGCACATCACAGTCTTCTTCAGATCCATATAAATAGGAGCAATTGTTAAAGACAAAAACTAAAACTGGCAATAAAAAAAACTAGCTATTCCTGTAGCCATGCCAATGTATACACAAACTTGCAGTACATTTCCCTTTAAGAAAAGAAGCACACTATGCGAGGAAAACGTAATCCCTGAACAAACCCAGGCAGGCTGCTAAGGTCAGACTGGCAGAGTGACATATTTCAGTCCCAGGTAAGTCCTCAAGGATTAAAACAAAACAAAAAAGGAAAACGCATTTACCCACCTGATATTATGGCATGTTACTAAAAATGTGCTTCATTGATATATACTAAATATCACAATGCCTACTTAAAATCATTTAATATGCTTAAATTTTAGAAATGACGTCCTTGTTTACACCACAGGGAAGTAAAACAAGACAGAGATACATCTTTTTGTCTGGATTCTACCCACACCACACACTTGACAATGCATGGACGCAGGCAGGCATTTTGCAGTCTTGGAGATCTGGATAGTGTCAGTAAAATAGTGATTAATAGGAGAACAAAAGGATTCTAGGAAGTCATCATTCGGATCCACCTCCTTTATTTTCTAAAATAGGAATTTCCTGTAATTATTATAAGGACAGGACTCGGGAGAGAATTCCTGCAATTCTAAGAATTTGATAAATAGCTGTAAGATTACTGGTCACAAGGGAATTCTGTCCATATAAACAAAGTCCCCCATTTTGGTAAAAGTATTGTCTCTATGCTACTATTTTATATGGCTTTGCCTTTAAAATTGGGCCTTAATTTTATTGAGCAATCCTGTATTTTCCTAGCCCACTCACTCTCCTACGCAACTGTCATGCTCAGACCCATACTATTGGGCCCAATATCTCCTCCTGGTCCTCGTGCTGTGCTACCATGGCTTTCCATTTCACTGAGGAAACAGCACTCAAAACAGGATCCATGAACTCTTCTGCTCATGTCTCCTCGCCTCCCGGGACGCCTGTGAACTCTCTCCTTTCCTGATACCCAGGGTGAACGGTGCACGACTGACACAAGGCCATCTCCTGCTCTTTCACTAGATTCTATGAAATCCTCCTGAGGGACACTACTGTCCTAACTGTTCCCTCACTGTCACCTTGTTCTCCTTGACGGGATCAGATCGTGCCTATCATTATGCAAATAAGCTTCAATTAAAAATGTGTTATACTTCGATGCACTTGTAATCTACTTCTCTGTAAGTGAACTTACCAGAAGAAGTTGTCCCTATCCCCAATCTCCAATTCCTCTGCCTTTATTATCCAATGAGGCTTTAGCCCACCACTGCTGGCCAAGGTCCCCCACGGGGGCCTACTGCTCTCAGTGTTCAGACTGACCCACTGGCAGCATCTGATGTCCTGGAGGACGTGCTCCTCACTGACCCTTGCTCTTTCCTCGTTTCCAGACACCATCTCCCAGTTTGCCTCCTTTCCGCTGCTCGGTACTTTCAGTTTCCTTTCTGGTGTCCTCTTAGCTCCTTGACCTCCACATCCTGAGTGCCCATCCTGTGATGAGACAGCCTCACCACTTTCAGTGCGGCTCCCTCTGAATTCCAGGCTGGTTTATGCAATCTGTTCTTGTGGATGTTTAAGAAATCACGTACTTAACACACTCAAAACCAAATTCCGGCTGTTTGCCCCCTATTCATCTTCCCTATCTCATGATGACAATTTCAACCTTTCGGTTCCTCAGGACAAAAGCCTCGATGCTGCTATCTTTTAAGTCTTGTCTCCTCATGCCCTACATCTAACCGCTCAGGAAACCTGCCATGCACAGCCTCTTCACTGACCCCCCTCTTAGCCCCAGATACTTTGATGGTGAGACTTTTTTTCTTCATGTTGAGTGAAAAAATCTTTCAACTTCAAATATTTAGAAATACACACATAACATGACCTGGAGGGCGAAGGAATGCTCTATGAAAGTTTTAATGTTTTCTGGTTGATTACTCATTTTCTTCCTCATACATTTTGTGTTTTCTACATCTTCTTTAATAAGCATAATATTATTTACATAAGTAGAAAAAAGATAACCTTTTTTCCATTAAAATTTCCCTATCAGATGAAAGGATATTATACCAAATGGAAACTGACTTGGAAAACTTATTGCCTGTTCCCAAACTTTAGCTCTAATGTAGGTTTTTAAAAATTAGCATAACAGTGCAGAGTTAAACAAAAAACAGAGCAGAAAATAAAAATCATCCATAATCCTTCTGTCTAATGATAACCATTGCCCAGATTCTTTCATCATTTTTATATAGATAATAAATTCTGGTCTTTTGCTATTCAGCTATTTATACTTAAATAGCATCAGACTTTTTGCTTAATGATAACCCAGAATAGCTGCATAATTATATATTACTAACATTTTATAAATAATTTTCCTATTTAACACTTTTTCTCATTTTCCAATATTATAAACTGCTGCAATAAATACCCTTAAAGCTAAATGTTCATCCAAAACCATGATTAATTTAGATTCCTATAATTCCTTAGCTAAATAATTATATTTTTGAGGTTTTATGAAATTATTTATATATACATATTCACATATATAGAAAATACCAACTTGATCCCAGAATGCACAAATGTATACTCATTTTAGAACCCTCATTATTCTGAGTCTATATTATTTTTAAAAATATATTCTCCAATTTGAAAGGTAAAAAATGATCATTGTATTCATTTGTGTTTTTCATTTTCTTTCATTATTCTTTGGTCTACTTCAAATTACTCATATTTTTCTTTTTTACTATGGAAGAACTGTTTTACTATAAATATGTTACAAAGACTTCCCCAGTATCAGTGACTCTCATTTTCTCTGTGGTATATTTTCAGGGTACAAAAGTTAGGTTTTGAAATCAGATCTATCAATCCTTTCCATTATAATTTGCCTCTGATAGCTACCTTAAGATCATACAGTCACTTACATTTTATCCAAATTTGCTAGTTTTCTACATTCAATTTGAATCTGCCTGGAGTTTACTGTGTTGAGGATATGCAGGTGGGCTTCTCTGTAGGATGTTTTCTTACCTGGGCATCATATTTCACAGCAGCTGAGAGCAGAGCAATGGCATTTTCCTCACAGATTCCTTGCTTGATGGTTTGCTGGCAGAGCTTTTTCAAACGATTTTCTCTATAAAATGTAGCCAAATCTAGCAATCCTGAAATAAAGAAGTGTTTTCTGGGGGACACTTCAAGCATCCTGATTTAAACTCACTCGACCATTCAAAGATGATTCTGACATTCTTTTGAATGTCACGCTCTGTGAAGCACTGTGTAAACAGGCATATGCTGGCTTATGATTTGGACTGTGGCTCTCTCTAAAAAAGTAACCAAAGTGAACAAATACACTACACAAATAATCAGCGTAGAAGAACAGTAGCAAAGCGAAAATGGCTTAATAATTTTTCCTAGGAAGAAAAACAAAACAAGTGTTTTTAGATAGTGTTATCCACTGTACTAGCAGGATCTTCTTTTCTGAATCGCTCCCCCAACACACATGGTGAGATAAAGGCCATTTCTATACAGGAAAAGAAGGGCTGGGCAGCTTGCCCAGTGGTACTGTTTAGCATGTACACGCCCCAGTGTCAACTAGAGAAGCAGAAAAGAAATGCCCCTCCTAGGCACACCTGCTTTCTATTATGCCACCCCTCTGTTTCTCTGCACAGCAAAATTCCTATAGCAAATTGTCTGTATTTGCTTTTTTTTTTTTTTTATTGGCTCTTTTCTTATTCCCAATCTGTTCTTAAGTTACCTCAAGCAGAATCCTCCCTCAACACTCACTGAAGTCACTGTCATGAATAGCTTTGGCTGCCACAATGTCAAATCCAAGGTCTGGTCTCCAGATTTCTCTTATTCAACACCCACAGTTAGAAGTGGCTGATGCTCTCTCCTTGGAAGACTGAATTACTTGCCTGTGTTTTTCTTCTCCCTAATTAGTGTCTCCTGAGTTCTCCTGGTTGAGTCATTTTTCCTGACTTCAAATGTCTTACTGTCCCTGTGTTCAACCCACAAAACTCATTTATTTCCCCAGCTGAGTTCCAGCTCTACGGTTTTAAATACCATCTACAGATACTGACAGCTCCTATTACATTACCTGTCATCTAGTTTCAAATAATCCAGTGGAGACTGATACACACATGTCAGTTCATTTCCATCACCCTAGGGTACAACATGAAGTCCTCCAATCAGGAATGGTCAATTAGCATTGGAAAGATCCTATTTGTTTCTAGATATTGCTATCTGAGTCTTCATTAGGACTCATTAATGAGTATCAAGAACAAGGGAATCTGTCACTGGTGAATGAACACTGTTGAGGATGGCTAAGGTATTCCAAGTCCTTCTGCCCTTGCACCAATGGGTTCCAGCACTGAGAGCTCTGCAGGCTAACTCCTTTGGAAGAGGAATCCGTGGGAAGTCAACTGTCAATCTTGGGTTGCCACCTATTAAAAGTTTAGCTGACGTCTGTTGCAGAATGTTGTAACATTCACCACAAGCTAATACTTCATGCAAAGATTCTTCCAGAGTTATCTGAAGGAAAGGGAGCTGTGTTTCACCAACTTTTTAAATAAGTTTTTTACAACTGGTGGACTCTGAGTGACTGGTGGACTCTTTCTTTCACTGTAACATGGTAAATATTATCAAATGCTGAGCCTTGTGAATGATGGAATTGTTTTGGATCTGTTTTCAAAACTCTAAATTCATATTTGGAGCCCCAAACGCTCTCTGAGTTTCTGAATCACATTATACAAGCAGCACTGCCTGCCACCCTGCCACCCTGAGCCTGGGCTCTGCACTTCTTCAAGGCACATCCCCATGACAGAGGGACCCCAAACCCTGGGCCTACTGCCTACTTCTAGATGGTACTTTGGGTTCCTTGAACCTGAGGTTCTCTGCCTGAGACAAAGGTGTCGATGTTTCTTTTGCCCCAAGAGGTGGCCCAAGTTGGAGACAGACAGAGCTTGAACATCAGGCTGAGATGTCCACACACCCCTTGCGATACAGGATGGAGCAGAAATTTGGAAGCCAAAGGTCTGTCTGGCCTGCATCACTGCATTCTAGCACAGAACTGAATCTCAAATCTGGCCTCTCAGTTCTTAATGAAGATGTATTTTTAAGGTAAAAGGACTGGACATATTTTATCTTAAGTTTGTGAACTTAACATGTATGAGGCATGATCAAACTACATGGTGAATGTTTCAATTTTAAGAAATTTGTTATCATAAAAGATACATTGCCATTAATCTCCCATCCCCATCCCATTTCAAGCACACTTATTCTGTCATTCTTGCCACTTTCTGAAGCAGTTCTGGAAGTCCTCTTTCATGAGTGTCTTTACAAGATGTGATGAAAAATATGGTAAATGCTATTGCCAAGCGCACTCCAACAGAAACACAGGCTCATAAAAACATGGTATGTCCTTATCCATTTTATTCACTGGATCTAGCACCATACAACTTCTCAC
This sequence comes from Dolichotis patagonum, assembly GCA_004027295.1. Classification (NCBI taxonomy): domain Eukaryota; kingdom Metazoa; phylum Chordata; class Mammalia; order Rodentia; family Caviidae; genus Dolichotis; species Dolichotis patagonum. The sequence continues at coordinate 24,767 of PVJX010002165.1, read as the reverse complement.
TCTTCCTCAAAGTTAAAATGACCATGAACAGTAAATGTTCTTCATTAGATTCAGCTCATAAAGACAGCCACAAGAGTGCAACTAAGGATATTCATAAAAAAAGGACTTCCAGAACTGCTTCAGAAAGTGACAAGAATGATGGGATGTGTCTTTGAGGCAAAAAGGAATACTGAGAAGGGGATTAACGGTAAGGTGTCTTTTACTGTAACAAAAAATTTTTAATTTAAACTTTCACTTATTTTTTTAATCATACCATGTAACTTTAAATTTTTAGTCATATGGTACACAGGCCTCCACTTGGGCTCTTGCCCAGGGTCCTACACATGTTAGGGGTGATACTACTAAACAAAAACAGAAACAGTCACTAAAATGTTTATTAAGCAGTTCAAACTTCTTCCAGCTGGAACCTGGCTATTCAAAACCTGTTGAACTTGGCTAGAGCAAAACCTGTTGCTCCCATCTGCCTCACTTTACCAATGGGGCATTAACCCAGCTACTCAAGCCAATCACCTCAGTAAAATCATCCTCCCTCCCCTCACATCTCAAGTCTCACCCATCACCAAATGCCCCCAGCTGCATCTTCAAAGTATATCCAGAATCTGACCTCCTTTTAACATGGCCACTGCTACACCCTCTAATGCTGGATACCATCATCTTGCACTTGAATCATTTTATAATTACTGATTTTTTTAAAAACAATCATATCTCTGCAGTGGCAGAAGCAGTAAGTTGCCTCCTCCCTTGGCCTCAACACACACACATGCATGCAAGCGTACACACACACACACACACACACAGAGTTTGGGTTCAATACACACACAACTCCTGATTACCTACACAGTGACTGTCTTTTAGGCTCTACTGAAACCGCCTTGTCAGTTACTTGACATTTTGCCAATTACTAGGTGAAGTTTCTGGCGATTACCTACTGCCTCCTCAGGAGAAAGACTGATGTTGTCTGTGTACAGGTATTCCAGGAAGGCTCGGTATACAGGATATGAAAATTCACTCATTTCTACAATATCATCCTCACTGTCTTCCAATGAAGAACGAAAATGTTCACACCTGAAAGGAGAAAGAAGTAAGTTGGGTCCTAATTCTGGGCCAAAGTAGGTCTCCCAGAGGAGCACGTCCTTTTCTCAGAGTTGGACACCTCCACATCTGCTACACTTTGGATGCTAAATACCCTCTAAAGGCCATGTGTTGCAGGCTTGGTCTCCAGGATGACACTGCTGGAAGGTGATGGGACCTTTGGGAGGTAGACCCTAGTGGAAGGGACTTAGATTGTCGGAGTTAGGGCCTCAAAAGGCACTGTGAGGTGCCTCTCCCCTTCCTCTACTGCCTTCTTCCTCCCTCCATTTTTCCCTCATAAGGTGAGTAGTTTGGCTCTGTCACAAACTCCCAGTATGATATGTTACTTCTCCACTGGCCCAAAACAACAGAACCAATCACTCATGAGCTAGAACCTCAAAAACCATGAGCCAAACTAACCATTTAACCTGGAGGTTAACTTAATAGTAGACCTAATAAATAAGCCTTTCGTTTATGAGTTCGTTATCTCAGGTCTTCTGTTACAGTGACAGAAAACTAACACAACATCCTTGCTTGGCTCCTTACTTTCTTTGCTGGCTGAAATTTTCATTTATTCAACAAGGCTGCAAATCCAAACTGCTGCTACAACCAGCCCAGGCAGCTGCCTCGAAAGCTAAGCTGCTGGTGCCAATGTAGGATGCCCTGATAGCTTTCTCACACATATTATCCACTGATGAGTATTTGTAGAAATCAGTATGGTTTATTTTTATAAATCTGAATAATTTTGTTTCTTCACCTAATTATAGGTTGAATTTTATCTCCTAAAAATATGTTGGAGTCCTAACCCCTAATGTTTAAGAATGTGACCTTAATTTTAAAAAGTAATCAAATGAAGATGAAGTCATTATAGTCAGTCCTAATCCAGTAGGGCTGGTATCCTCACAAAAAGAGGAAATTTGGACTTAGACATGCACAGAGGAGCATATGTGATGATTTAATAAGCTGCCACAGGCCTAGAAATTCTCACAAATCACTGAAAACCAGGAAAGCAGCATAGAACAAATTTTCCCAGCCTTCAGAAGAAAATCATTCTGCTAACACTTAGACTTCTGGCCTCCAGAACTGTGAAATAATAAATGTCTGTTATTTAAGTCACCCACATGTAATACTTTGTTTCAGCAGACTAATCCGTCCCCTTCCTTTGTGAAGGTTTATGTACTACAGTGGGTGAATAGATACAAAACAGCCTGACTTTACCAAAGGGAACTTAAGGTTGAAAAAATATATTTGGTTTGTGATTCACTGAAATCATATTTAAATATCTGTTTCGCAATATAATGAATTTCAAAATCATTAAGCTAAGAGGAAAAAGCCAGACACGAAAGAATACAAACTATATCATTTCATTTACATAAACTTCTAGAAAACCAATCTGTAGGGACAAAAGGTCATTGGCTGCCCAGGATGGAGTCCAAGGGACCTCTGATGGGCAATGGAAATGTTTAGGCCAGTGGTTTCACAGGTGTATGCACATGTGACAAAACTTATCAAGCATCACCCTTGAACAGAGTGCAACTCACTGCTTATAAATTAAACATCAACAAATTTAATTTTAAAAAATCTTTGTAGGACTGGGAATATAGCTCAGTGGCACAAGTGCTTGCCTGAAAAATGGAAGGTCCTGAGTCCGACTCCCAGTACCCACCCACCCCCCAAAATCTTTGTGTTAGCCTCACCAATACGTTGTGGGTCTGGAAAAGCTTAATTTTTTTTTTTTATAAAGTTAAATATCCCACAGTTGACTGAAGAGAGGACTTACCATGGGCTGAGTTTATTTACCAGGCAGGGGAGGTTATTTACGTCAAAGCATAGAACACACTTGCCACGTGGTAGAACTGGTTGGTCTCCAATCAAAGTGGACAGAGTGTTTGTTGAGCCCTCTAAAAATGCCAACAGGTTTGATCCCTCGACCACACACCCAGCACTGCTCCACCTGATCTGCATTATTTCTTGTTTCACACATTTCCCTCCTGCTGCTCTGTGCATTCAGAAGGGCAAAAAGAACCTTGCATTTTTTTCATAAATACCAATGGGCCTAGCATAGTTCCCTGTACACTATGGAAATAACTGTTGAAGAAATGGATTCATCTTAATTCTCAAAATAAATGACTACTTACCTAATTCTGAGAAGGACTTTATGTGCATAAATGTATTTTCCATCAACCAGAAACTTCAGATCCGCAGTATTTGGGTTGTCAAATTCCCTCTTCAGTGACTCAGCCACAGTGAGGTGGTCGTCAGGTTCTAAGAATAACAGCACACGCGTGAGGCTCAGCTGATGACCAAATGTACATGGTTCTGCTGATGCTCTGAAAATGCATCCCTAAAATAACTGACCAACTGAGCAATGGTTTTGTTCTCTTAAATTTAAATGCACATTTCTGAAATCCATGAATGATAAAAATCTCACACATATCTGCCTATAAATTTGGCCAAGGAACAAAAAATGTTCCTAGGTACCTCATTAATTTAAAATTAAATTTTAGAATGCTTGAATAAACATAATAGCTAAAAATTTTTTTTAATAGCTAAAAATTTTTAAAAAGTAGTTTTCCAGTGAAATTAAAAACCAGTCAAAGCAGCCAAGCACGGTATCATATGTTTGTATTCTCAGTAGTTGGGAGGCTGAGGCAGAAGGATCAAGAGTTCTAGGCCAGCCTAGCCTATATAGAGAGATCCTGTCTCAGAAAAAGAAGACGAAAAAAAATTTAAAAACCCCAAACAGGCTGCAGTCAAACAGAAGCACTTTTAATCCAGTACTGACGCTGGTTCCTGGAGTTTTTAAGAAATTTAATCAACCTAGTTCTCTTTCACAGGAGCCCATTATAAGGAAATAAATCACAATTTGAAGTTTGTGATACAAAAACCAAAGCACCAAGTTTTCTTCCTACTTTTTAGGCTATGCAGCAAACAGACAGACCAGCTCACCCACAGAGAGGAGGCGCCATGAGACAGCAGGCGTGGCGAAGCAGGCAAAGACGTCATCGGTGCAGGAGAAGTGGGTGAGGTGGGGGAGGGTCACCGACTGGCCCCGGCACTGACCCCACATGTACACGTGTCCCCCCTGGGTCTTGGCGGCGGATGTGTGGGTGGAGTGACAGGCTGCGATCTCTATGATCCTAAATTCACAAGCAAACAGCACAGAAGCACAGTGAGCAGAGGAAGAAATGGGGTAGCCTCTCCTTCCCCTAGGTTTAACTGATTTGGGGCAACCCAAAAACAGACAACAAAACAACACTTCAACACCTCTTCTAAATTTTCAGGTGCCAAACATTAGAGTCATAGTTTAATAGCACTTATAACTCATTAGGACCTTCTGGGTACCACATTAGCCAACAACCCTGTAAAAATATGCACCATCTTGTTTTGAAATTCAAAGACAAGTCAAGAAAAAGAGATGACTTAATTTTTTTGTTCTTAAAACATTACTAACATAAGTGATAAAGATGTGGGCCACCTTGATCTAGGCTCACTAAATATGTTAATCAAACTTCACCTCTTTGGGCTGAGGATATAACTCAGCAGCAAAATGCATGTTTAATTAGCATGTGTGAGGCCCTGGGTTCCATTCCTATCATCAAATAAACAAAATGAAAAACCTTCGCTTATTTTAGGGATAAAGGGAGCTTGTTGAAATTTGCCCCCATCTCCTACTGCGTAACATAAATTCAGTGGTTTTTACTTTCTGGTTTTTCTTTCTGGTTCTGGGGATGGAACCCACGCTAAACAGTTACCCCACTGCAGAGCTGCACTCCCAGCCCAAATGCAGTAGCTCTACTCACTGGAAAGATCCAATAGGAGCCTAAGAGCAATTCCTGGGCTCCATCCAGGGCCACAGGGCCTATGTGTACGATTCCCAGGGAAGTAGTTCTAGGAATGCCTGCCAGTGGAAACTACTGCTCTGCTGATCTAGAAAAAAATTACTTTTCTGTAATAAGCCACCACACATACTCAAAGAAGACAGTGCATATTTTCTTTTACCCCCAAATGAAGTACTCATCTCTATATTGCCGTAACAACTCACTTTCTAGCAACTTTAGAGACCTTGGCTCAGCACTTTCCAATAGCCTTTGACTGTCCCCTCCTCACTTGCCACTGAACAGCCACTTCACAGGCAACACAGGCTACTTCTCTGTAATGTCTCCCATGAGCCAGACACAGCCCTATCTGGCCACTAACAGCCTCCCAGGCATCCCAGCCTGAGACTCTTTCCTTGGCCCCAAGTCACACCATGCTGGCAGGTTAGCAGTCTTCTTGAAACACCATTTGCACCAGGACTTTAAACCTGCAGTGGCTTCTCACTGGACAAAATTCAGACACAGGATCTCAAGGCCTTCCAGAATTTGACTTCCCTTCAGTGTTACCTCCCTCGAGTCACTTTGGCCCACATGTCTGTTTGGACAGACAGATGTACTCCCTGGCCCCTGTGTGTCATCACAGCTTATGTAGCAATGTTCCCTCTTTCTCTCTGCCTTACAAACCTGACCCATTTGTTAAGGCTCAAGGTAAAAGGCTCTTACCTGCCCCATCCACTCACTCCAGATAGGCCTTGATAGCTCTTAGGGTAAGGTTCAACTATTCAGTAAGACTACAAGCTCCTGATAGGCCAGCTCATTAGCTTATTTTTCTCTATCTGAGCACACAACAGTGTAGCACTAAATGCAATTTTTAAGTCATTTTGTTGGCTAACTAGGGAATATTCAACAACAGAGTATCTGATAAGTGAGCGAGACCCCACTAGCTGAAGGCTGGCAATATCTATCTTCCACTGCCTCCCTAACTCAGACGATTCCTAACCAAGAGGGAAGATGCTCAACGTATGACATAGCTCGCACAGGATGATACAGAACTGTTTTCATGGGTGGTCCACGTAAGTTCACTGGCTTATTAGACGACGCCCCTCAGCTTTTGAAAACCCATGAATACTAGAGGAAAAGCGGCTATGCTGAACCAGAGTGCAGTCTTGTGTTTGGAGTCAAGCAGTGCTTGGTTAATATTCCAGCCACACTGCTAGGCCATAGGGCTGTGTGACTGTGACAACCTCTAGGAACCATACTTTCAATTTTACCTCAGTTCAGGACTCTGAGGGAATTAAACGATAAAATGTTAAGTGCCAAGTACAATGTCTGATACATGAATAAAAACACAGCAACAGAGGTTTCTTAATATTCTTATTACTATCAAAGGATAAAATTAAAACAATCTAGTTAAAACTTTAATTGGCTTTATTCTTTTCTGTTTTAGAATTGTATAATATTTCATTTCTCAAATAGAATAAGTATTCGGACGGCTGAGAAAAGAAGGGCAGAAGAAAGCAGACATAAAAAACAAAACCATAAAGCGGACTGGTTATTTCAAAGTTACTTTCTTTGTAAAGAAGGGGTAGGGAGACAAAATAGTGAGAAAACAACTGATAGCTCAAGGCTGGGTTAAGTCAGTTAACCTTTTCTGTTTAAGGATTAAATATGCTGATTAATTATCATGCTGATTGAAACTGGGCAGTTGAGACCATTTGGCTGTTATTATTCTAATCTTGATTTCTTGGGTGAGATAAATAACTTAATGAAGTGAAATTTAGCATGAATAATTCCATTTTGATCTTTTAGTTTGGTCTGCTGTGGCCCAGGGCAGCTTTATTCAAAATAATGGCCTCCTATAATTTTGTTTAATTCTACTACAAAGCATTTTAAGTGACAACATCTCTTTTATAGTATATATTCTGAATGATAAATTCAGATTTGGTAAATTATCATTCTTTAAATGAAACTGTTTCTGACATATCCATGGTTAGGTCAGTCAACTAGACCCAACTCTAATCTAGAGCTCTACCAAAGAGCCTTGCCTGATGGGAAAATGGTCAACACTACAGAACCTGGCTTCCCAACAAGTACGTTCTTTTCAACAAACAAAGAAAATGGAAGACAGAGGTGAAAGAAACTCATTTTTTCAAAGAAAAGCACTTGTACCCCTATATTTTCCTGACAAGTCTCCCACATCACACCTCAAGTGAGGGCAACAATATGATCCTCTCGGACAGCCTGTGTGGTGGGAAGGACATGCTCTGAAGCAACAGTAGTTTGTAGAAACCAAGTTACTTCCATTCTTATAATTGGGTTGATCATCTTTTTAAAGGAAAAAAAAAAAGAGGGGCACAGGATATGAGATAGCCATCATCTCAGAGGCTTGTGGTGAAGAGGAACTGAAACAAGGTACCCAGCAGGGTTGAGCAATCGAAACAGCTTTCTGCAGCTAAAAGCATTTGACAACTGCTGCAAAATTCCAAAGCCTCCCCCAAGGAGCTCATAATTTAGCTGGAGGGAGTCACATAGCTGTGGCATTGCAAGCAATCTGCAAGTTACATCACCATGGCACAGTCTACCAGCGTTCCACAGAATGAGGGAAGGTACCTGGGCACATGTACAGTAAAGAGGGCTTACTGAGCCCCACTGACTATTTTGCACTTGTCAGGGATGGACGAAGAGCCAATAAGGCAGAGAGGAACACATGAGCCATATGGGCAGAGGGTAGAAACAGCAAGGCTGGAAGGAGGTGCACTACTAGGGACCTAACAGGAGGGTAAGGGAAGTGAGCCATGAGATTTGTCAGGAAATGGAGGGCCTCTTAAATCCAACAACAAAGTTCAGTCTTGATGTGAAGTTATGGCAAGTGGGAAATAGTTTTGTGAACAGAGCCACGGAGGAAGTAAAATGGTGTTCTGAGAGGATTAACCTGATGGCAGTCTAAGAAAGACCAGCCTAGGTGAGGGAGGCCACAGCAGGGCACCATCACCTCCAAATCACGTCACCTAGGAGGAATCAGGGTGGCAGAGGAAGGAGAGATGCCAGAAGCCTCGGCAGCCAGTCTAAGAAGTACCCAGGCTGAGGCTGGGGGGCGCAGCTCAGTGTGGTAGAGCACCGCCCTGCCTGCACTGCCTCGCATGCACTAGGTTCCATCCCCACAACCACAAAAAAGGCAGGGGAGAAAACCACAGCCCAGCAGGGCCAAGGGAGGTGGGAGCAGAGCTGATCTGACAGTGGGAACGGGCTCAATACACTGAAAGGTAAACAGTAATAAAAGGGGAAAAGGCCTTGGACATTTTAACCACCTCAGTGATGATGGCCACGTGGTATTCCTGGTAGGGAGGGAAGGTTAGGTAAACGTTAGTTAACTGCTCTTCTCTCTTCCTGTTTAAGCATTACAGCAAAGAGCTACTAGGCACTTGTAGAATTTTTGAATAATTTCTATGTACTTTGGAGACCTCTTAAAATGAAAGACAACTTTCTCACTAATAATATCCTATGAAAAGTATGAGTGGAACACAACAATGTCCTGTGCAAAACTACTCAACGTGGAAATCAAAATAAGTGAGTTCTTACATTCGCTTCTGAAGTGTTTGCCACTGGCCTCCGTGAAAGGGTGCAGCCTTTGTCACCCAGCACAGCAGCTGGTGACTCAGCAGGGCTGGGACAGCAGAGCAGAGGGGTGAGGGTAGGCAGACACCCCGAGGCTGGCGGTCCCTGGATGGTCTCCGATGTGTACCTGGCAAGCCTGCCTCCAGAGGGGAGTAAGGAGTGGGGCACGGGCAGGGCTGACTGCAGCAGCTGCCACAGGAATGAGAGTGGAGAAGGTTTAGAAGGAGCCTTTGGGTACAGGGATGGGACCCAAACAACTGACAAGAAGCCTTGCCTTACCTTCAGTTGTAGGTTTTTAAATCAGATTTCATACCAAGAAGCAAGTTTTAAAAATGGACTTTTCCAGACATACATGCAACTAAGCAATGACTATACTGAGGTAGGCTTTACTGTCAGGATCTGTGGCGTATTTCATGCACTTTATGTTGTAGTCAATCTTAATGAGAAAAAATGACTACATGTTCTTGGTAAAAGAGATTTGTGTCATTTGGACGAAAATGATCTGCGACAATTACATAGCTGAATGGCTGGGAAGTGAAAAAGCAGAGAGTGAGAAAGGAAGCAAAATCAGAAAAAAAACAGCAGGGGCAAGAAGTAATTTGTAAGGGAAAAGCATGGAGAAGAAACAGCAATAATCAAAACATCCAGAGCAATGATTCCTAGGCCTGGTTTGGTAAAAGCCCAAAGTACTACTGATTGCCTCAAGAAGTCACAGAATTCTTAAAAACTCAAAGCAAAACTAGCTTTACAACAATTTAATTAAAATATGCTTTTATAGAATTGTAAGAACAAAGGCACAAATGCCAGTCAATCAAATACCAAAGTACAGTAATGAAACTTCAGAAATATTAGGAAGGACTAAGACGTAAGAGAATCATGTTCATTTTTAAAACGACTTTCACATAAACATAAATTACTGACAAATACTAATCTTTTTCTTTATAAATAGACTTCTCTTGGAAAGATTTTTAAAATGTTTTCTTGGGTTGTTTGAACAAAGAATCCAATGCAGGCAGTTTTTTCTTTTCGATTTTAGGAACTGGCATCTGAGTCCTAAAGCCTCACCCAGTGCCACCCCAAATTCAATCCTAGTGCTAATTAGGCAAGCCTGCCTGCCACAGTCTCCAGAAGAGTCAGAAGAAAGCCTCCTGAGAGGGAAGTCACGACCTGTCTGTGAAGTTGAGTCACTGGAAGGGGTGGCGCGTGCTGAACAAGTCCTAGCACAAACTGAGTCTGAGACCAAGGACCCATTTGTGCCAGCTCAGACATCATCACCCAAGAGCCCAGCCCTGAAAACTGACACAACCAAGAACAGGATACTGAAAACATTCACCCATCATTTTTATAGCCAAATAATGTTTATGTGGACAACAGCAAGTGCACAGCCTTCTTTACACTGAAAACTCAAAAACAAATGTAGTTTAAAAGACAGGCCACAAATAGTCTCATGGTCTAGTTAAGCAACTTGGCACTTCCATCCCATTTCTCTGCTTCCTTCTGTTTCCACCTTGATGCCTCATAATTTGTTCTCATATGAACCAGAATCCGTGCCATCACCCTGGACTGGCAGGAAACCATGAGCAGGCCACTGGTAGGAAGTGATAGCAGACCGTGTGAGCAGTTTTTGGTAAATGTCGAAGCACTGTAAGAAGCAGTAAAGAGCCATATAAATACATGATCTTTATTTGAATGTCACCTTTATTTATCTTTTAACACTCTGTTGTTCAGGCTAAATACTAAATGTCCCCATTCAGTGAATTGGCAATCCTGAGGAAGACTTTTGTAGCTACTCAAAGCCACCAAACTGTCCATTTTCCTCTTACTAAGTAGCGAGCAATACTTGGACAAGATAAGCAAATGACAGGGCTGCAGGCACCTACCTGTATTAGGTTCTTGCCTCCAATAACTTCCCTCCTCCATAATTCATAAGGAGTCAAAAGTGTAAGATTTTTAATGAAACAAAAAGTTTTCTAAAACTTGTTCAGCCTACATTAAATAAAATTTATTGAGTTTGCAATATATAAATGAAAACTGAGGTGGCTGAAAATGATAATTTGAAAGGGTGGGAAAAGATGGCAGACCGGTAGGCAGGAGGGTACAGAGCCTCTCTGAGAGAGACAGCTCAGACGCCACAACAGAACACCCTGGAGAGATCTGGACAGAGGGAGATGGATTCTCTCAACCCAGGAAGAAACTGAAGGGGAACGAGCTGGTCGAATACGAAGTCCCGGGGCTACCATTAGAGAAGGTAAGATTGGCGAGCACAGCGCTCTCGCCGAGCCACCTGAATTAGAGCCTGAACCCAGCCCGAACACCCGAACCTGCGCTGAGCAGCCAGCTCGTGGAGCTGAGACGCCTCGCGTGTGACTTGCCCAGAGGCGCCAAGAACTTGATCCCCAGCCGCGCTGAGGTCAGAGGTCGGGGAGCTCAATGGAGAACGGAGCCAGAGACGGACCAGCATTAAACCTCGGTGAGTGCTGGGAATACGACCCTCCCAAGGGAAAGGGGCAACCAACTGGACGACACGTTGGAGTCGGGCAGGACAGGCCCAACTGGGAATGGCAGTGACTTCAGTTGGTTGTGCCCCTCCCAGAGCAGATTGGTGGGATCTGCTTGACCTGGGTCACACCCCTGGCCAGGACCCAATAAGTCATCCCTAGTTAACTCCCTACACGCAGCATGCACTGACACAGTGAAGGCCTGTGAAGGTTGGCTGGCCTGGAGGGGAGGGGCCAGCATACACTGCCCCTGCCTGCACCTCAGTGACCAACAGCAAACTGGAGAAGGCAGAAACCCCTAGCATGTGTGCTCCAGAAGAACCATAACCAACAAGGAAAGGGGCTGGGAACTACACTATATAATTGTATGGGAGGAACCAAAAACATGACGAGAGAAAGAAGTAAGAAAAAGGCCCCAGCCCCCAACCTTGAGAATATTGATCCAGGAGAGGTAAATACAAAAGAGATTGAAGGCAACAAACATGCAACAGCAAACACAGCATCAGTGGACATAAAGAGATATCTTTGGGACCTTGTAAACAAGCTCAAAACTGAAATATTAATTAAAGTTAAGCAAGATATGAGTAGATTAATAAAAGAAATGCTAAGCACCTCTCAAGAATACAGACAGAAGAATGGAGGAACACAAAAGAAGAAGAGAAACATTCAATGAAGAATATAAAGAAAACCTAGAATACATGAAGCAGATTCAAAGAGATTACCAGGAAACTAAAAACTTCATTGACAGCTGGCAAAACTGTTGGAAAGAAACTAAGGATAGCCTATCAAAACTTGAAGATAGGTTTGCAGTGTGTGATTATGAAAGAAAAGATCTCTTAAAAATAACAAGGAAATAGGCAGTAACAATACAAAGGCTAGAAGGTGACAAGAGGATATATAACCTAAGAATAAAACATGTGAATGAAGAAACAGGAGTTAAAACAAAGGACTTGCAAAGGCTATTCACAAAAATTATTAAGGAAAACTTCCCAAGCATGACAAAAGGAAATGATATGCAGATGTATGAAGCATACAGAACTCGAGCCACCTACAACCACAACAGAGCTACACCCAGACACATAATAATTAAGATCCCAGAAATTCAATATAAGAACAGAATATTAAAAGCCGTCAGAGAAAAGAAACAGATCACCTATAAAGGAAAACCCATCAAAATCACGGCAGACTTCTCGACACAGACCATCAAATCAAGAACTTGGAGTGAAGTAATTCAAGCCCTGAAAGAAAATAACCTCCAGCCCAGATTGATGTACCCTGCAAAACTGTCTCTAGAAATTAATGGAAAACAACAAGCCTCCATGACAAAGAGGAACTGGGGGAATTTGTGACCACCAATCCAACTCTACAAAAAATACTGAGGGACATTCTAGAGAGAGAGAAAAAGAATACGAGGATTTTAGGAACGGTGGCAGAGAGACCTCAATGAATGGGGCAGACAGTGGAATAAAAGAGAAAAATAGACAACCAATGGCAGAAAAATAGAATAGCAGAAATGAGGCAGAGAAGGTTGGCTGTAATCTCCAATAAAGATGGCCTTGATATACTAACAAAAAGAAACACAGACAGAGTAGATCAGGAGATAGGGTCCGTCGAGATGCTCTGTATTGGAAACATAATTTCCTGTATTGGAAACATTAATTAAACATGAAAGAAGGTTTATAGACAGAAAGTCATATATGAGAAAACAATGCTCTATGTAACAGGGAACCAGAGAAAAATAGGGGCAACTCGACCAGCACCTGCAGATAGGTTGAAAAGACAGGATACTTTTGTGCAGTAGAGAACTACTCAGCTATAATGAAGGAAAACCTTGAGGCTTTTATAGGTAAATGAATACAACTTGAGATCAAGCCCAGGAGTCAGAAGGTTCATAACCAGTTAGGATAAATAGCAGGTTGCTCTCCCCAATCTAAAAACTGAGGGAGTTAGTGGGACCCAAAATGAGCAGTGCGCTCTGTGGAAGTCAAAGGGGAGGAATTGTCTAAAAATGGAAGGCAGAGGATATTGTTAATAGTGTAACAAGATTTAAAATCTACATTATTCTCACCATTGATAGATTATATGCTGTTCCAGTTTGTCTACTTACATTAGATTTGAGGGCATGGACAGCTATCCGAAAAATAGCTTCAGATTAACTTAATCTGAAGCCCTGTATAACTTACACTGTCTTATTATGACTGATCTTATTTGAATCTGGGTTGTTAGACTGCTGTTTTGTATTGACTGATTTTATTCGAATCTGTTATGACTGATAGCATCAAGTCTAAGAGTATAGGCAACTACACTGAAGATGACAAGATTCACTAGGATACCCACTCTGGTTTGATTATTACCTGCTTTTGAAGTCTTATAATGTCTCCAACATTTTTTTTTATTAGTATTGTTATATACTGATGAGACATCATAGTAACCAATGTAGATCACCTTGTATTGTGGTTTTATATGACTTTTTTGTTTCAAGTTTTTCTAGGAATTTGTTTTGTCTTGTCTTGCTTTGTTTTTCCCTCTAATACAGAAAGGCTAGATATACATGTAGAGACTCATGCATGTGTAGAACTTATAAACAGTTTTTGAGAACCAATTATATAATACATGATGAAATGAACAACTATTTTGAAGAAAAAGAGACACTATAGTACCCAGTACTGATTCTGTAGCATCATGATGTAAAATCCAACAGTACTATCATTCTTTGTTCAGAGTGATTTTAGCCTGTTTTGTTTTGTTTTGTTTTGTTTAAGCTTAACATACATGGGTAAGGATAGCTATTTTGAAGAGAATGAGAGCCACTGTTGGCTTCCCTATTATCTGGTCTTGAAGACCTAAAACGCCTTCCTCATCCTGTTCGGATCAGTTCCATACTATGTTGTTTCGTGGGAATTCTCTATATGTGAAGATATGGACAACTATTTGGAAGAAAACAAAAGTCAATATGATAGATAGTGAAGATCTCTGTCTTGCTTTGAAATTTATGTCTCTTACATTGCTTTCTTGTGTTCCGTTTTGTTCTGTTTTGTTGTGTTTAATTTTACCCTCTTTAAAATAAAAAAAAAGAAAATGATAATTTGGTTCTTTTGTTAAGTATTTTAATAGAAAAATATAAAGAATTGCAGTAAGTGCTAGGTAATCTATATACCAATATATTTATTTTAAAATCAAATAGAAATGTGAAATAAAATAAAAACAGCAGTATTAATTTCTTGATTGCAAACCTGGTTTAAAAGGTTTTAAACCTGGTTGTTTTAAAAGAAATGATAATGAAATGTTTTTGTAACATTCTACCGTGTCAAGAAATGAGTGAAAAGGCATCAACACAGCATGTTTGAGAAATTCAGAAAGCTTTCAAAAATATTAAGATAATTTGGAAACTAATTCTGGACATGCTAACTACTTAACTAAACTTTGCACACAAGTACATAAAACTAAGTCAATTTCCTAACCACTTTAGTCTTCCTCACAACAATAGCTTGGGGATTAAAGTTAAGAAATAATCTTGTCTTTTCAACTGGCAAATTTCATAAATAGCAGAGGAGGTGCTTTCATATCCCACTTAAAATATTATTTTTTGGGCCGGGGATTTAGCTCAGTGGCTTAAGCGCTTGCCTGGCAAGCAAGAGGTCATGAGTTCAATCCCCGGTACCAAAAAAAAAAAAAAAATTATTTTTCCAAGCCAAAGAAGATAGACCTCAAATGTTACCACCTTCCTCTAATAAAAGGAGAAAAAAGATAATTTGTGAGAAAGAACAATGTAGAATAGCTGTCAGACATTTAGTCACTGTAGTCTGCAGAGTAGCCATTGAAGGTATAAATGAAACACAGGTCCATAATAACAGGGTATTTAACATGGTCAATCTCCCCATCAAGTCACAGGCCAACTTTTAGAAAGCAAGTGATACTCTGGTTGAAGATATTCTAATGCTAGGGGTAAATACCCACAGTTCTGTATCTTGTCTAAGTCCTATTTAATCCCCAGAGAATGCTGAGCTTATTTTGAAAACGCACATTACCTGTCCTTTTCCACAACGACAGGGGTCGGATAGGACTGGTTACTTTTATTGCCGGTGCCCAACTGGCCATAAGAATTTGCACCCCAAGCATATACTTGACCTTCATCTGTTAATACTAATGTGTGTGCGTAGCCACAGGCAACCTGGAAGGACAAAAACAAATCCTCTCAGGCCTACAAACAGAAGGAAATGTTTCACAAAGTGGATTAAGAATCGAAAATGAAAAGAAAGAAGCAGCAGCCTGCCTCAAAAGGCAAATGTTAATACCCTTCCAACACTGGCACAGGCCATGGCGGCCAGGACTGACAGACCCCTGAGTTAGTTCTACGGGCTGCTCCATGCAGCTCCTTCAGCTCTCAGGTCCATTCTTTATGCTCACTTGAAACCAAGGGGTGTGAGCTCGATATGCAATATAGACACATATTGTTTCTGATTATTCAAGTAAACCATGTGCAATGTGAGAAACAGAGAAGTATAAATACAATGCACTTTCAAGATAAGAATTTCCAATTTTCTTCTCTTTGTATACAGACATGGAAATAAGCACCTACAAATTTCTTTAAATGATACTATATAAGCAGTTTTGTCTCTTGCTTCTTTTTATTTAACATTAAACAGAGCACTCTCCTATGTCATTAAAAATTCTTTCTAAACACTATTTTCATCATACAGATGGCATAATTTATCTAGTCATTTACTTATTGTTTCATTAAACTATGCTACACCTATTGTCTTTTTTGGTTGGTTTGATGATTTTTGTTTGAGTTTGATTTTTTGGTTGTATCTTCATAACTAATTCTGAGAGACTTTCTCTTTGGTTCCTTAGAATCATTCCCTAGCAGTAGAATTATAAGCCAAGGAGATTTTTAAAGGAGTATTTTTAAAGTTCTTAACACATACTGCCAAAGACTGTCTGAGAACAGCTGTAACAAGTTACATTCCAGCAGCTGTGTGTGCCAGTGCCCTAGAAACAGAACTTTTCTGAACAGCTACAACTTAATTTAGGGAAAAGGTTTTAGCCTTTACTTCAGTGAAGAGAGCCAAACATCTAAACTTTTCATCCTGCTGAGAAAAATGTGTTTTTAATACACTTCTATCTTTGTCACTGAAGATCTAAAAACATCCAACACAAATCACCAGTGGACTTACCCGCTGCACACGAATGCCTTGCAAAGCTGCCACTCTACAAGGCGTTGGTTGGTTGCCACTGCTGCCAAGTCCCAGCTGCCCATTCCCATTGTAACCCCAGACATAGACCTCATAAGATGAGAAAAAGAAAGGTCATGAAAAACAAATGGTAACCAATTCTGTTATGTGAAACATGCCATGCTTGTGTCACACTGAAATGGCAAGAAGATTTTTTAAACAAAATATGAAATAGCTGTCTTACCTCCCCAGTGTCCACCACTGCCATTGAGCACATCTGCCCACACGCTATGTTCACAACCACTTTATTCTGTAAGCAGCCAGTGACTCTTCGAGGAATTGCCTGATTAGCTGTGGATCCAGATCCTACCTGCCCAGAGTTATTATAGCCCCAGGCAAACACCTATATGGAAGAGATTGAAGAGGGGAGTCTATTATAGTGTCTCAACTGGACAGTGCCACATATTTATGGCCCATCCTTCCTCTCAAAGTGCTTCCTACAACACTGGCAAAAAAAGTTGTATAAAAATCATTCTTATACAATCTGTTCTTTTATAAAAATTAGGTTCTTGGTGTTATCTACTCTACACAAACAGTAATAATTACCACCAAATACCATACAACACATAAAAATATCTACTTTGCCTCAGCTATATTTTCCAACACTTTAGGATTTTCCTTTTTGTAAATAATCCCTTTGGTGTCGCAATATGGAAGGAATAAAACATTCTCTTACATTTTGCAGTGATGGAAGTCCTTACTCCATACAGGCAAAATTCAAAATTAACATAATGACTGCCAAGAACAATGCTGAATTTGATGATTATTTTAATCAAATGGTCAAACTTCCAGGTTGCTAAGGAATCTATAAAATATTACTTGAATCAATAAGCTTTATGTTATTCTCACCTCTCCATCAGATGTTAACACCAAAGAATGATAAGACCCACAGGCAACTTCAGTGACTTGTTTGTTTGACAAATTAGTAGAGATATGAGAGGGCACTAAACCATGATTAATTGTCCCATTCCCCAGCTGGCCATAAGCATTATGACCCCAGGAAAAGACTTCTCCTTCTGAAAATAAAAAGAAAGATAACCAGCATTTAAAACATCTACTTCATTATATGACGATATATATTACCATACTTGAACAAATAAAAATTAAAAATCTAGCTGCAAAGAACTAAACAACTTCTGTATTACACCAAATTCATTCCATGAAAGAAGTTATTTGGCAAGTATAAACTGACCTCTATCTGAAAGCAACATGATGAAATTAAAATATGTGTACTTATAATAGCTGGGAGATATACTTTTTTTATGATTTTTTTAAAATTTTATTTTAAAGGGGAGTAAAATTAAACACAACAAACAGAACAGAATGGGACATAAGAAAGCAGAAATTTCAAAGCAAAACAACTAGAGATCTTCACTATCTGTCATATTGTCTCTTTTTTTCTTCCAAATGGTTGTCCTTATCTTTGCATATGGAGAGCTCATACTAAATAACATAGTCAATCTTTTCACAAGATGTGTAGTTCACTGGCTCCCACCTGCTAGGCAGGGGGGAGGGGGAGGGGGGACACGGAATGGGGGACAGGACGACATGAGATGTCTGATTCTCAGCCCACACACAGGCAGGATCACAGTTGCCCCCAGAGATGGGAAGAGTTCCTTGTTCTCCCAGCACCCCAAGCCAACCATACGGTGCAGGTCCCGATGCGCCAGGGTCTCTCTCCTTTGGGCCACCAAAATTCTGCCACACTCTCAGCCGCCCCCCAGAGAGAGGAGGAGTTCCTTGTCCTCCTGGCACCCCGAGTCAACCACATTGTGCAGGTCCTGATACGCCAGGGTCTCTCTCCTCCAGGTTGCCGAAAGTCTGCCACACTCTCAATGGCCCCCGGGGTGGGGGGTTCCTTGTTCTCCTGGCACCCCGAGTCAACCGCACGGTGCAGGTCCCGAAGTGCCAGGGTCTCTCTTCTTCGGGCTGCCGAAAGTCAGCCACACTCTCAGCCGCCCCCTCAGAGAGGGGAAGAGTTCCCTGTTCTCCCAGCACCCCGAATCAACCGCATGGTGCAGGTCCCGAGGCGCCAGGGTCTCTCCCCTGCAGGCCCCCCAATTCTGCCACACTCACCTGCTACTTCTTTCTGATGAATTGACCATTCCATTTCCAAAGTTCTGAAATGGCCAACAGACCACAGAAAGAATTCTCTTTAGGCTCCTGTTTGAAACCAGCAACTATAACAATCTGCTGGCCTTGCTTCAGGGCCATTGGGAGATATACTTTTAATAAGCAGCAAAAAAGGCCAGATATAGTCCCACCAATTGGGAGGCGAAGGCAGGAGGATTGCTGCAAGTACCAGGCCAGCCTGAGCTACACAGTGAGACGCTATCTAAAACAAACAAAACAAAACATAAACAGCAGGGAAAAAGCTGCTAAAAATAATAGGGAATGTATTAAATCAAAAATCAGTCAAGGGGCTGCGGATTTAGCTCAGCAGCATAAGCGCCTGCCTTGCAAGTGCATGGTTGTGAGTTTGAGCCTCGGTACCAAAAAAAAAAAAAGTCAGTCAAAAGACTATAAGGCTCTTTTATGGGTCTATTTCCTTTTCTATAAAATAATTACTACTTTTTAAAATCTTTTTTATTGTGTTATTTATTGACCAATATAATATTAATCAAAAAAATTCATATAACATAAATGTACAATTTTATAAATAAGTATAAAGCACACATCCATATACTATTACTTAGGTTAAAAAATAAATCCCTCCCACAGCCTCTCATACATGCATTTTATATAAAAGAATTTAGTGTTTCCTGGTTTTGAACTCTAAACAAGTGGAACCATACAGTACGTATCCATTTTATCTGTATTTTCCACTATACTGTCTCTGTACTACATACTGAATAATTTCTTCTGATCAATCTTCCAGTTTATTGATTTTTGTGATATTGAAACTGCTACAGAACTTGTCCACTGAATTTTCATTTTATCATTATATTGTTCATTTCAGTCTTTTTCAAAATTTCTATGATCTTTTTAGTTATCTTTGAGCTCACTTTATTTTCAAACAATAAACATGGTTGCCTTATAAATAGAGCCTGATAATTCCAATATATATGAGATAGAAGACAAATACATGGACCTTTACCCCAATGCAACTGTTTTCCAAACCTCAATGCTGACATGAACATGTTAACGTAATTGCCTATTTATTAATGAACAAACACAATAATGTTAATATGTTCTTTTCTGTTTCGTCTATTAATAGGCCTACTTCTTACCAATATTAGACAAATGTTTTATAAAAGCAATTCATGTTACTTTTCTGGTCTTTTCACACCATTTGAACAAATAAACTACTACACTACAAAAAAAAAAATCTAGTATCTGATGTGTGCACTCAGTTGTCTGTTCATGCTTGTTTTCATTTGTTACATAAAATCTCCTGGAAGCCATTGGTTTGGTTTGAGTTCCTGCACTAACCCAGGAGATCAAACCAAACCAAATAGAAAATGAGATGTTTACCTGACCTGCTGGGGGTGGGGGGTGAATTCTTGAACAGGCTACATGAAGGATCTCATTTAATCCTTACGGCTCACTGGAAGACTCATTCTATTTAAGGGAATGAAGTACTGCCTAGAAAAGCCAATTACAGTGCAATCTTTAACCCTGTAGTAATGTTGTCTTTGTCTACCCAAGATGCCTTGTTTGCTGTATGGCTGGTTATCTTGGACGATGTTCTGTGTACCGCCAAAGACGCGTTACCTATGGTGATCTCACCAGGCCTCTGATGTAAGTGTCTTCCTCTAGAAAGAATCTATACTAATTTTTATCCTGTCCTTAAAGCACTTACTTGCCAGTACTCCAATAAATTCAAGGCTTCAGAGTTCTTGGACCAATCAGACTGATGTGAATTAAACTACAAATACTACATGGTTAGAAACTCTCAGGAAGAGGGTTTCTTTCACTTATTTCTTTCTCCCTCCCTGCTTTGCTTAGAGGAAGGAATTCTGTTCAGTCTTTGGGACATGGCTAATATTTTCCTGAGGAAACAACTTCTGTGGTTCCAGCCTGAGTGTGAAGACTTCTGTTACAGACCTGCTCCCTCTTTATCTCCTGAGCCAGTCCAAATCACAGTTCAGTTTCAGTGCCCAGGAAAATGTCCTGAAAGCAAGATGGCTTCAAGTTCTCCTCTAACCTTACTTGATACTTTCTCCTAAATTTGGTTTGATAATTTCTTTCTGCCTTGCTGGTGCTACATGAAAAACAGTTTTTAACTTTCCTAAACCTAGAATTGTTGTTTTCAATGAAGTGATGGTCTGAATAATCTAACCTGCTATTATTACTAGAAACTAAAAGTCCCTAGAATGTAGTTTTTAAATGTCAAATTAATATACAAAGGAATATGTAGAAAATTTATTTTCAGTTCAAATACTAACAAAATGAATACCAACCTCAAAGAAAACTCTAAGGTATAACAAAATTCTAAAATTTCACTAGTTTGATTCATTCCTCATGAATCAGCCATGAGAATGTTAAATTCCTTATACAACTAAAGCCAACTACAGTCATCGATCTCCAGTGTAAAAAGCACACAGTGCTGAAAGTTTGAGGGGATGCTGGAATCAAAGTTTTGTCTCTCCCCTGGCACCTTGGGACCTGCACCATGTGGTTGACTCGGGGTGCCGGGAGAACAAGGAACTCCTCCCCTCTCTGAGGGGCAGCTGAGAGTGTGGCAGGCTTTCGGCGGCCCGAAGGAGAGAGAGACCCTGGCGTGTTGGGACCTGCACAGTGTGGTTGACTCGGAGTACTGGGGGAACAAGGAGCTACTCCTCTCTCTGGGGGATGGCTGAGAGTGTGGCAGGCTTTCAGCGGCCCAAAGGACAGAGACCCTGGTACGTCAGGATCTGCACTGTACGGTTGACTCGGGGTGCCAGGAGAACAAGGAACTCCTCCCCTCTCTGGGGGCAGCTGTGATCCTGCCTGTGTGTGGGCTGAGAATCAGACATCTCATGTCATCCTGTCCTCCGCCTTGTGTCCCCCCTCCCCCTTCCCCCTGCTTAGCAAGTGGGAGTCAGTGAACTACACATCTTGTGAAAAGATTGGTTATCTAGTATGAGCTCCCAATATGCAAAGATAAGGACAACCATTTGGAAGAAAACAAGAGACAATATAACAGACAGTGAAGATCTCTGGTTGTCTAGCTTTGAAATTTATGCTTTCTTATGTTCCGTTCTGTTCTGTTTTGTTGTGTTTAATTTTACCCCCTTTTAAGATAAAATTAAAAAAAAAAAGTTTTGTCTCTCACAGACCAGGAACCTAGAGTTCAAAAAGCAGGCTTCCCATGGTCCAGAGTAAGTATACTGTTCTTATAGAGTAATTACACTTATAAAATAAAAACCGAAGGGGTTTGGCTTACTGTACTTTCATTCAGATATCTAAAATGCCAATAACTCCTAGATTCCATTTGCTATATTACATTATTCTGCTATTGAGATACATTCATGTTGTCCAGTGTACAGTCAAGTTCACATGGCACACCCAGCAAGTCTTCCACACTCAGAAAGCATATTCTCCATTTCAGGGGCAGCCCTAGTCTTGTTTCTCAACAAACAGTAGCAGCTAAAACTCTCTGTTGAGTCGAGTTCCTGTTACCTGTTGTTGCAAGGACGATGTGTGGACCACTCCCATAGCTGAGGCAAGCTATCTTTTTGTCACTTAAAGAATCCAGTCTCCGAGGTTCAAGCGTGCTCTGGACATCACCTAACCCCAGACAGCCACTGCAGTTTGTGCCAAGCACAAAAATCTGTGAGAAAAACCACTACTGATTCAAGCAGCTCTATTTCTGTCAAGCCTATAAATAACATTCAAACAGGCACAGTCTTCCTAAAACAAACTGATTACTTATAATATCAATTTTCCATGCTTTTTAAAATTTATCTTTATTCCTTATTTCTCCCCCCAAGATCTTCCATTTAACAACTCTATTACTAAAAATATGGGTGGCTAAATTTTACTTCATTTGAATAATTACCTCATCATTTACTGTCGTGTATAAAACTTCATTGCCCGCACTGCCAAAGACGCAAGCCTGACGGATCAACTGCAGTTCCTCCTCAGAACAAAGCGAAAAAATTGGCCACTTTCCCACATCTAACATCTTCAAAGATGACACAGTAGCCTGTACTGACTGAAAAGGAAAAAACCAATAAATATGTTGAGACTCTTAATTAAAAAAACACACTTTCTTTGCCCCTTCCAATTCTGCAGAGGAGGGCTAACCTGGTCATGGAGGAATATGTGGTATCTGTGTCTTATAGGCCTCTCACCATGCCAAGAATTTCCTGTATGCCACCGGTTTTGATGCTGCTGTCATGAGTGTCAGACAACAGAGACCTGGATGGGATCAGGTCTCACCTATTGATCTTCAAGGGGACATGAATCACCCAAGCCTGAACTTTGGTGAATTCACTATTTAGTAAATACTTTCAATACTGGCTTGTCCCAAATGTAGCCGTGGAAACCAGGCTGGTTATAAAAGCAAAAAAAGACAGAGATGGGGAGAAAGGAGCCCTGGCATTTCATCTGCTGTATAACTCTTCACAAAAATTTGTAAAAGAATGATGCTGAGGGTGACATCAGGGAAATGGTCCAATGTTTCAGTTCCTGGGCAAGCTATATCTGACCTTCAGTTTGAAGAGTTTCAGGGTTTCCTTATCCTCAAGTCAGCTTTGGAATTGTTAGGAAGAAACTATATATATAATGATTTGCCCGGGCAGTAACAAAGCAATAAAAATTAACTGTCTAACAGTTCTGGGCACTGAAAGTCCAAAATCAAGGTTATCAGCTACTTTGGCAGTTTTCTGAGGCCTGAGAAGGGAATATCTATTTCAATTTCAGACTTCACGTCTTGCCTTGTCTGTTCCTAATGTACCCTGTATGTGTATCTCTGTGTCCAAATTTCCCCTTTTATAAAGTTATCAGTCATACTGGATTAGGGCCCGCCCTAATAACCCCATTTAACTAAACTAGGTATATCTGCAATGACCCTATTTATAAATATCTTTCATTCATAGGTACTGGGTGTTCAGACTTCAACACATAGATTTACAAACTCATAACAGCAAATACTAAGATCATGAGTATCTGTATTCCCCTAAGAACATCAAATATGCACATTACAAAATTGTTTTAAAAGCTTTTTACTAATCTGCCACACTACAGACATTTTTATTTATAGACTTTTTAACCTTCAAAAATTTTTAGAATTACAGTAAGATACATAAACAGTCACTACGCCTATCAAATGGCAGGTTTAGTCACTTGCCATGATTATCAACAAATTCATGTTTGTTTTAACAAGCAAAGACTTCACACTAGCATCCAAAAAAATGAAATACTTAGGAATTAATCTCATGAAAGATGTGAAACAGCTATACAAGGAAAATTATAATACCCTGAAAAAGGAAATCGAAGAGGACCTCAGAAAATAGAAAGACATCCCCTGTTCATGGATAGGAAGAACAAACATTGTGAAATGGCCATTCTCCCAAAATTACTATACAGATTCAATGCAATCCCAATCAAAATACCACTAACATACCTCATAGATCTAGAGAAATCATTCCTAAAATTCATCTGGAACCAGAAGAGACCTAGAATAGCAAAGGCAATTCTAAGCAGCAAAGGCAAGGCAGGAGACATCACAATCCATGATTTGAAATTATACTACAAAGCTACAGTAATAAAATCAGTATGGTACTGGAATAAAAACAGACCTGAAGATCAATGGAATAGATTGGAAGATATAACCACAACCACAAACCCACTCAACAACCTTATCTTTGATAAAGGGGCCAAACATATTCGCTGGAAGAATGACAGTCTCTTCAACAATGGTGCTGGAAAAATTGGCTATCCATAGGCAGAAGACTAAAACTAGACCCATGCCTATCACAATGTACTAAACTAAAATCTAAATGGATCAAAGATCTAAATATTAAAACAGAAACACTAAATCTGTTGGAAGACAAAGTAGGTAAAAACCTCGAAGATACAGGGGTAGGTAGAGAATTCATGAACAAGAATCAAACTGCATGGGAAATACTTCCCAGAACCAATAACTGGGACCATATCTTATTAAAGAGTTTCTGCATGTCAAAGAGATTTCCAGCAGAGTGAAAAGAAAACACACAAATTGGGAAAAAATCTTAATGGATTGTCCCCCAGACAAAGGACTTCTGTCTAGAACTTATAAAGAATTAAAAAAAATCAGACCCTAGAAATTCAAAGACCCAATCCAAAAACGGGCATCTGAAATGAATACACAGTTCTCAGATGAAGAAATACGAATGGCAAACAAATACATGGAAAAAATGTTCATCATCATTAGTCATGAGAGAAATGCAAATTAAAACTACACTGAGATTCTATCTCACCACAGAAAGAATGGCCAGCATAGAAAAAACTACCAACAACAAGTGCTGGAGAGGCTGTGGGGAAAAAGGAACACTTCTGCACTGTTGGTGGGAGTGTAGACTGGTGCAACCACTGTGGAGGTCAGTCTGGAGATTCCTCAAAAA